>VZTU01015943.1:148582-194269 GCA_013400835.1 Zapornia atra
CCGGGCCGCCCCGCCGCGGGTGCTCGGCTCCTTCCCCGGCTGTTCCTGGGACCGGAGCCGCGTCCGTGTGTCCTGCCTCCGGCATGGCCGGGCCTCTGCCCCCCACAGAGCTGTACACCTCGGAGCGGGTGGTGGTGCTGGTCTCCTGCGTGCTTTCCTTCCTGGGCTCCAGCCTCCTGGTTTGCACCCACGCCCTGTGGCCAGAGCTGCGGACCCGTCCCCGCCAGCTCCTGCTCTACCTGTCGCTGGCAGACCTCTTCTCGGCCCTCTCCTACTTCTACGGGGTGCTGCAGGACTTCGACAGGACCTCATGGGACTGCGTGCTGCAGGGCGCCCTGTCCACCTTCTCCAACACCAGCTCCTTCTTCTGGACCATGGCCATTGCCCTTTACCTCTATATCACCATTGTGAGGGGCTCGCCCACCGGCACGGGCTTGCTCTGCTGCTTCCACGTCGTGAGGTGGGTGCTGGCGGCTGATGCTGGGAGAGCACGAGGTGTGGACCCCACAGACACCCACACCCCCCCTTGGCTGGGAGGCACGGCTGCCCTGTGCCCCACGCTGGGCTCTGGTGGAGCGCTGGGATGGCTGCCTGCATCGCCAGCTCTTTGCTTGCAGGGCCCTTCTCGAGTTTCTGTAAACAGGGGGTTCGCTGCCTGTTACCTGCCCTGCTTGTTTCCCCCTTTCCCTACCAAGTGAAGGAATGGGGATGTGGAAAAGTGAAATGCTTTTCTTTTCCTAAGGTCACATAGAAAAATCTCTGGTAGGAGATGGTGACTGAAAGTCCTGCCTTCTGCTTTCCCTCCACGAGCTGTTCTGATCTGGAAATAATATAGAGAAACCTGTGCCTGCAATACCTCTGTGCTGCTGCCAAAACTCCTGGCTTTGGGGGCTGTTGCCACGGGTCCCTGACTGCCCAATATCAGCCTGGTCTGTAGAGCCTTCCCCTTTCCCCATGCTGGTTGCTTTAAGACAGTACTCATAGGAGAATGGTGCCTGCAAGCGAGTAGACTGCTAAAATGCACTCTGCAACTTGTTTTGGCAATGTTTGATTGAAAGCAAGACAAAACAGACCACAGAGTAGCTTTATGTCTCAGTTTGTGCTGTTTAGTGAGCTGATTTTCCACGTTGTGCTCAGTAAAAGCTTTCATTATGCAATTTCAGCTTGGGGAATCATGTGCTACCTACCCAGGGAGCAAAACAGTGATCCCTTAGTCCTCTGTGCTGCCAGGCTTGTGCAATAAATTATAAGGAATGAGCTGGTTTGGGGGAAAAAAAAAAGGCAAGCCATCAGGGCAAGTCCTGTCTTTTCTTTGGTTTCTTAGTCAAGTGTTTGTCACCTCTTGTTTTCAAACAGCATCATTTGAGAGATGATTGAATTGGAGTTGAGTCAGAGAAGCACTAACGCCAAGTGTGAGTCAGGGAGGGACTTCAATTCCTGCCTGACCTGCTCTAATTACTGCTTCATGGCAAGGTCTGTGTGTGAGGAAGGCTGAGGTGATGGCACACACATCTGGGTCTGCCTGATGTTGTCAGTGAAGTGGAGATAAGGTGGGGTGAGGTTTGTTGGGTTAATTCATTCCAAGTGAATGGATTTGCACCATGAGGATTCTGAAGAGGATGGAGTGCTGGGAAAGAGGAACAGAGAAATAGGGTCTGACTTCTTTACAGGCATTGTGTCTGCATCAGGCTACATCTAAGAGTTGATGCAAAGCTGGCCTACCTGTAATTTTCCCATCTGCTAATTGCTTGTTGTTGGCCTTTGTACTCTCTGGTTTAATGCTTCTCAGCCTCCTTGGCTGCAAAGTGTGGAAAGAAATGGGCAGATTCCCTGGAATCACGTTGGCTGTGATCTGTGCTGTAAAAATCCTGAGCCATTGCTGTAGCCTTGTGATGGAAAGGAGTGTTCCCACTGAAATGCCACTGGGTCAGTCTGCTAGGTTTATTTTCAGTTAAAATACTAGCTGTGTTCTGATCTGGGTTTTGATCAGCTCCACTTGCTCTGTTGAAAGCTGATGCTTTCACTGAAGACCCAGTGCCAGGTTCTGCTTTGTAAATGCCTCCCTTCCATGCAGAGATGGTGCTTAAAGCTTCTTCCTGCTTCATGATCTGTAGGCAAAGCCAGAGAGAACAAGCAAGGACCTGTTCTCTGCCCATCCCCTCGTGCCACATCTTCCTCCTTTCCATCCCTGTGCTTTTATCATTACCTGAGGAAGGAAAAAACCCCAAATTCTGGATGGAATGCACAGCTCCCCCTCACACTGCTCAGTGCTCCAAAGTCTAGCTGATGCTCTGGGGCTGTTAGCCTACAACTCCTTTCGTACTGTGCCAATAGGAACTGCTGCAGCTGGTAGGAAGGATTGGGGTGCATAGGTTAGCTGTGGAAGGGAGGTGTGGGGGACCCATCTAGAGCAAAAGAGAAGGTGGCACAGGGCAGATGATTTTTTAAAAAATACTGATTCAAAGGTAGGATTGCAGTATGTTTGTCTGGGCAGGAACTTGGGGGTTCAGTGGGGTGTTTTCCCCCTCCTTGTGTTGTAGGTTTCTGATAGTCATGCAGTGATGGCTGTGGGAAGCCCCCTTCTGAGATGCTTCTGGAGGGGATTCAAGGCAGGATGGAGCCTTGTCATGCATGGTTCCTGTTCATGAGTGGTTCCCTGTAAGAGGCTGGTGTTTGCAAAGATGAATACTCTGTTGAGTATAACCAGAGACTCCTCTGTAGCTGAGTGGAGCTGGCTAAAGATACCTTGGAAGTCAGCACCTGAAATTTTCCCTTTAGGGAAATTACAGTGTCAAAACTGGATCCAGCCTGTGAAACAGGTTTGTTCCTTACTGATTCGTGTGCTAACACATCCACCTACTCTACTGCAGGGCTAGAGAACCACAGCCTCTGTTTTGGTTTTAAACTTGCTGAGCTCAGATAAGCTTTGAAAACAATCTTACACTTAGCTTTGAAGATATGTACCTAGTTGTGAGTGTAAGTTCTGGTGCCCAGAGCATAAATTTCCAGGCTACCTCACTCATTCTGGCTTTCTAAGTACCAAGTATCATTTGGTTGGGTAATGCCACCTTTGCTGTGAGAGCAGTTGCTCCAGATTTGGGGTGAGGAATGGACCAGACCCCACCTTGGTATTGCTTCTTGCTTTTGACAGCAATTGCTGTTGACCTCTGAAATATTTGCATTTTATGATCAGCCTATGCAGATTGTTATAAATGTATATATATATATATATGCTTTTATATATATAAAATGTGTTTATAACAATGTATATATGTGGATGCATGTTCAGGGAGCACTGGGGATCATTCCACATAGACTATTGTGCATCAACTCCTTAAAGGACTGGTAGTCCTTGTACTAGTTATGTATATAGTGTGTGTGTATATACACACATATATATACTTATATATATATAAAGCACCTATCACTGTATCAATAAACATCCTTTGGAACCACAGAATGGGTGGCTCAGAGCTGGGCTCAGGTCCCTGAGCACTGCCTGTAAAGCTCAGGGGTCTCTTGAAATCTCCTGCAGCTTTATCATGTGCTTTATGATAACTTGTAGGTCAGGCCAACCCAAGGGCAAGCTGCTGCACTGCTGGTGCCTTGGCTTCTAAATTCTTGCATCCTTCACTGGGAAGAGCCTTTGCTTGGTACCAGGGAGCTGGGGACTGCAAGCTGTCCAATGTTTGGAGGGGGGGGAAATAAGAGGAGAAAATACAAATTGAATTGGAGCAGATTTGCTCTGGAGTTCTGCCTAGTGATGTATGCTCAAACTCTTCTCCTGAAAGGGGTTGGTATATCCAGAAGACTGATTTTTCTCTCTTACAGAGTGCAAATTTTCCTGTCCTGAGAAGGAATCGCCTGCAGGCTTGCTGGCAGGATGGCTCAGTGTCTAACCTGGGCAGGCAGGTGACTGCAGAGCTTCCCAGAGCCTCTGGGGGAAAAAGCAGCTGTGCAGCATAAATCAAAACAGTGGTGTTAAGCAATCCGACCCAGGCACACTGAGGATGAGAGAACCCAGTACAACTGGGGCTGTACGCTGCTGTAGTTGAAGGGTCACCTTGTGTGCATGCAGCATTTACACCATGGGCTGTGTGTTATCTTCATTAACAGATTGCCAGGGGCTGTCTTAGGGAAATAAGTACTGGGGTGTCTGCCTTAGGGATGGGATTGGCAGCCTTTTTAAGGAGGTGGGAGGGGTAGCCTTGCTGTTTAGGGGTTCCTAAGAATAATCAAATCATCAGTCTCAGTTCTCTTTTCCATTTTTTTTGAAAGGCAGCTGAAGGATTTCACCAAAACAGCCAATTACTTGCTAGATTCTTCCTAACTTTGAGTCTGTAATCTTTTGGCCTTGGGGTTAGTTGCAATAACCATCTGATCCTGAGACACTAAGTGAAAAGTGAAAATATCACCTGATAACCTGGTGATATTCCTCTGCTTTCTTCCTCTTTACCAGTTAGATACTTGAAGATTTTTTCAAGTCCCTTTCCTAGCAGTCTGCTATTTCCTCCCACAGCCTCTCTCCATGCATCTGTACATGTTTATGCTGTTCTCTTGTATCCCTGCTCAGTAACTCGACCTGGTTTTATCTTCTCATGTAATTCTCTTTTCAGTTTCAGGTCACTGTGGAGAACATTATTTAGGCAAATGAGTTTCTTGCTGCACTTCCCTTTTCTCAGTGCTGGACCCCTTGTGCCCCTTGGTATGGTTTCTGTAAGGAAGTGCAGCTCTCTTGATGCCTTTACCCCAGGGTTTGGATCTCCCAAGTGTACTGGAATCATAGAATCATAGAATCACAGACTGGGCTGGGTTGGAAGGGACCCCAAGGGTCACAGAGCTCCAACCCCCCTGCCACAGGCAGGGACACCAACCTCCAGGCCTGGAGCTACACAAGGTTGCCCAGGGCCCCATCCAACCTGGCCTGGAACACCCCCAGGGATGGGGCACCCACCCCCTCTCTGGGCAGCCTGTTCCAGCCCCTCACCACTCTCTCTGTAAAGAACTTCCCCCTAATATCTAATCTAACCCTTCCTTCCTTTAGTTTTAATCCATCCCCCTTGTCCTGCCATTATCTGCCCTTTTAAAAAGTTGAATCCCCTCCTGCTTATCAGCTCCCTTCAGGGACTGGCAGGCTGCAATGAGGTCCCCCCACAGCCTTCTCTTCTCCAGGCTGACCCAGCCCAGCTCCCTCAGCCTCTCTTTGTAGGGCAGCTGCTCCAGCCCTCTGATCATCCTCGTGGCTCCTCTGACCCCTCTCCAACAGCCCCACATCTTTCTTGTATTGTAACTGCTTCCTTGTGTTTGCCTCTGCTGTCAAGAGAAGCTGAAATCAAAACACAGCTCCAGATTGCATGAATATAGCTCCTCTTTGCTTTCTTGGCTTTTTACTGGCGGTGCCTTTCCTTGGGAAGAGACTCTGTGTCTTTCAGGAATTATCCTTTTGCTCCTGCTCCCATGATATTGATTACACCTCCATTTAAAAACAAACCAAATAACCCCACTGATGGCATAACTGTGGGTTTCTGTGTGTGTGCAGGTCCTTTGTGCCAAGCATCACTTGGGAAGGGGCACGTGGGGTTTGGCTCCTTGTGCTCTGAAAGCTGAGGATCAGCCAGCTTGCTCTTGAATGGCTGGGGCCTTCAGGATGGTCACATTGACCTTGCCAAACCCTCAACCTCACCTGTATCCAGGAGAGAAGGGGGGTAGGTGGGATGTCTCCTGTTCACCTCGCTGCTCACCATGCAGGGCAGGTTCCAGGTCCGAGTGCAGCACATCTGCCCTTTGGACTGACAACCCACGTTCCCAGAGGGGCTCCCTAGGAAGGGGTTTGCATGCTGGAGAATCCTTTGCTCTGTCACCCAATTTCTCAGGGGTGTGGAGGGATAAAACTGAGCATGTCCTTGGCTTAACCTTGCTCCTTCTATTTCTTTATTCAGCTGGGGAGTCCCCCTGGGCATTACAGTGGCTGCTGTGGCTCTGAAGAAGATTGGATACGATGCCTCCAACGTGTCTGTGGGCTGGTGTTGGGTCAACTTGGATGCAGAAGATCGGGTCTTGTGGATGTTGTTAACAGGGAAAGTTTGGGAGATCCTGGCCTATGTGACTTTGCCAGTGCTCTACATTCTCATCAAGAAGCACATTAATAGAGCGGTGAGTATCTTGCTGCTTACAGCTTAGGTCACAGACCTGCTCTGTGATTGCACCCTCCATGCTTTGAAGATTGGTGCTGTGTATTTAGCAGCTACCTGGGCAGGAATTGCTTCAGAGGTGGGATCTGAAACACATCCAGCCCTGGGAGCAGCAGTACACCTGACTGAGCAGCCTGCAGCATCCTTGCACGGTGACTTAGCACAGGAGGGAGTGTAAAAGCCTTTTGAAAACTTTTAAGGGGTTATGGGATGTACAGGGGTGAAATGGAAATCCAGTGGTAGGAATTGAAACAGGATGTGAAGGGCAAAATTTAGCTTTAGTTGGTCTTCCACAGTTCCACTCACAGCAAGCCTGAGGTTAGTGCCTGGACTTCTCCCCCCTCCTATTTTATAGGGTCTCTAGTGATAGCTTGTGTTTATGACTGCCTCTTTTGTGGTAGGTGCATGAAGCCCCACTGAGGAGCCCAGGCACTACAGCATTAGGCACCATATGTGTACACAGGACAGAAGACACCCTGTCCTGTGAGAATTCAGAGGCTTTATTTGCTGCTGTTCCTTGTGAACACAAAGAATCCAGGCGTCCAGGACAATGTTTGGCTTGTAGAGAAGTCTAGCTTGAGAGCAGCTGAAGGAACTGCATCCAGAGGTTCCTTTTTTCTAAGGAAACCCCCCCCACATCTGGATAGATGTCTGAGGAAGTGCTGGCACTGCAAACCTGTTTGCTGTGATGGAGCTATGGCAGTGGCACCTGGGGGGTGAAACACAAATCTGGGGAGGGCAGGATCCCACAGACAGGTTGGAAGAGCAACATGGGCTCCAGCATGTTGCTGTAAGGGTGCTGGAGAGTTGAAGGGGAGGTGGGGAGGGATTGCTAGTGCCTGTCACCACTACCTGACATAAATCAGGCAGGACGCTGTGTTCCAGCAGCTGTCAGAGCAGTGTGACTGCCTGGAAACATGACCCCCACACCGGGCCAGGCTCTCCCCCTCCTGCTCTGCCAGGGACTCATCCCTGCCCTGACCATGCACAGAGGGGTGCTGGGGGCAGGCAGCTGTCCCTCTGGTCTCATAATGGGGGGCTAGGGGCTGCAGCAGCAGCATGTCTGGTGTTCTGGGCTGGAGCACTGCTCTTCCCATCACTAGGGTCTTTGCTCAGCCTGGTACGCTGCTCACAGGGCATCTTCAGCATCGGGAGGACTCCTGCTTCAACCAGGAATGGTTTCGGGCTGTTAATGATGGGAACCAGTTTTGCACAGCCTGGACAGGAGAAGTTACAGCAGTAGCTGTTGTAGGGGGCACACAGGGTGTGTACTGGGGGCTTTCCAAATGGCAAAGACTGTGTGTGAGGGGGTGGGAAGCTGCGCTGAAAGCCCTTCACAGAGGCCACCACGCTGTTGTCATACAGCTCCAGGCTGGAGGGAGGGAAGGTGTCAGGACTGGGAGTACTGGAGTGAAGGAGAATGCTGCCTGTCAAAGCAGGATGTGCTCTGTAGCCCCCATGGAGGAGGAATAGTTTTGTGCAGGTTAGCTACCCTGAGAGTTCCTCTCTTCACCCACGTTAACATGGTTGGTGTTCAGCATCCCGGCTGCTCTGTGTGCTCCCAGCACATCCAGTGGCTTCTACTGTAGGGAGGTCTCCTGAGCCTTGCCCCTCCAACCCCCCAACCCAGGGCACACATCCCAATTAAGTCTTTTTCTACATGTGTTGGTATTGAGGTTTGCTGGCCTCCCCAAACCCACAGGAGCCCATTGCTGGCAGCACGTGGTCAGAGGTGAGGTGGAATCTACACAAACATAGCGAAGGGCCAGTTCACCTGGGTGTAAATTCCTTGTGGAACTTACACCACCTACACTGGCCTACACTGTAAATTCCAGTAAAGGCCAAAAGTTTGAGTAGTTTGAGAAGGATGAGCCAGACTTCTCCCTTGCTATGTATGTGTGGATGTATCAGGAGGCTTTCCCAAGGCCAAACCCTTAGCTGTGTGTTTACAAAGCAGTGAAGCTGACAGCAATGGGGCTGGGCCAGGATGATTTTGTGGAGCACCACTTTATATACATATATATATATGTATATATATACTTTTTATATACATATCATATATATATTATATATTTATATATATGTATTAGGTTGTTATGACCTGGTTTCTTGGTAACTACCTAGTGATGTTTGTTAATATAAAGCTTCACTGGCTGATAAGGGCTGGACAACCTTGTGTAGCTCCAGGCCTGGAGGTTGGTGGCCCTGCCTGTGGCAGGGGGGTTGGAGCTCTGTGATCCTTGGAGTCCCTTCCAACCCAGACCATTCTATGATTCTATGACAACCTTTACTTGCCACTCCTTGGCTGTAGTGGGACTGTTTCCATTAGCAAGGGCAGCACGTGTCTGAAGGTGGGTGCCCACAACTGTGTCCCAGTTAACTTGCCCACAAGATGCAAAAAATATTCAGCTCCAGGGATTCTTTCCAAAGCAAGCTAAATGTCCAATGTGTGTAGCTTTTCTGTTCATGTTTTTGTCTCCCTCCCACCCTCCATGGAAGCATGCAGCTCTCTCAGAGTATCGCCCCATTCTCTCAAGAGCACCTGCCTTTCAGCCCCGGACTTCCATAGCAGATAAGAAGCTGATTCTCATCCCTGTCATCTTCATCATCCTCCGCATCTGGAGCACTGTGCGATTCATTCTGACCCTCTGTAACTCCCCTGCAGTGCAAAATTCAGTCCTGGTTGTCCTACATGTAAGTATGTGCCAGGAAATGCATTAAAAGGAGGATTTAGGAGGGGGATAAGGCTTTGTTGCTCTTAATATCAGTTTTCGTGGTGGGATGCAGTGTGTACTGGTAAAAAAACCCCACGAGTGTTGCAAGTGCATCTGCATCCTGGATGCTCAGGGATGCTCTGCCTGGGATGCTCAGCAATAGCTGTTTCAGCAGCATCTAGTGGCTGCGGGAATAAATGCAAGAGCAATGCCTGCTGCTTGTAGGAAAAGCAGGCTGAGAGGGCAGAAATGTGGGGTGTCTGGCCGTCAGCAGGGCTCAGCCTGCCCCTCCCCTAGACCGGGCTGAAAAAATGGTACCCCCAAAGCCATCTGGTCTGTAGAAACGGTGCCCCCAAAGCCCTCTGGTCTGCTGTTGGGTGCAAGGTTGGCTTTTCTGAAGCTTTTTTCCTCATTTAGGCGTGGGAGTTGCTGCCCATCTGTTGGGCAGGACCACAGCTGGTCTGACACAGCGCTTGCTCTTCTCTGGTGGGTTCCTGTAGGAACAGCACTGGTTAATCCCTTTCTGGCCCTTGCAGGGAATTGGTAACACGTTCCAGGGAGGTGCCAACTGCATTATGTTTGTCCTCTGTACACGGGTGGTCCGGACACGGCTCTTTTCCTCCATTTGTTGTTGCAACTGTGATGAGCTGGATTGGCCTTTGAGAAGATCAAACAGCTACTGGCAGCGCCCAGAACCCAACAAGGATGTGCCTGCCCCTGAGAGGACGAAACCCTTGCTATCCAGCACCTGAGCCTGGGCTGCCCACATCGTGATTTCTTCTTCCTTGGTAAAGATCTAGCGTGAGTCTCTTTTTCCTGCCCTACCTGTGCACAGCCTTGTGATGTGAGGGGAGGGGAACAGCTATCAGCCAGTAGTTGCTGGAGAGGTCTGTTTCTGCTGCTGCTGGGGGGTTCCCTGTCTCCAGCAGCTTCCCATCACGCTCCTTCGGGGTGAAAGCACTTGCCTTCCTTGTGAGCTGGGGTAGCATCTGTTACTCAGGCTGGTAGAATGAGGAACCAGACTGCAGCGCTGTCTGGCCCACAAGGACAGGACACACCAGTGAAGACTGAAAAGGAGGAATTAGTGGCTCCTCCTGATGTAAATTAATGTGTGTGCATTTCTTCAGTACTGCCCAGTTTGGATGTGTTTAGTGTCCCCAGTGTTCCTCATAGGGTAATCACAGAATCACAGGGGTTGGAAGGGACCTCAAGAGCTCAACCCCCTGCCAAAGCAGCTCCCTATCTCATATTACATAGATAGGCATCCAGATGAATCTTGAATATCTCCAGAGATGGAGACTCCACACCCCCTGGGCAGCCTGTCCCAGGGCTCCCTCACCCTCACTGGGGAAAAGTTCTTGCCCATGTTGGTGTGGAACTCCCTGTGCTCCAGTTTACAGCCATTGCCCCTTGTCCTGTCCCCACAGACACTGAAAAGGGGCTGGCCAATTCCCCCTGCATCCCATGCCTAAGATATTTATAAACACTAATTAGGTCCCCCCTAAGTCTTCTTTTCTCCAGACTAAACAGCCCCAGCTCACTCAGCCTGTCCTCACACAGGAGATGTTCCAGGCCCTTCATCATCTTCATAGCCCTTCTCTGGACTCTCTCCAGGAGGTCCCTGTCTTTTTTATACCAGAGAGCCCAGAACTGGACACAGATCCCTCCTGCTGATCATCATAAGAAGGAAATGGAGGATAAGGGATTTATTTGAGCTTACATAGAAAATTTGTAGAGGCAAAACTTCACAGAAACTCCTCATTGCTTCAGTTACGAGCTGGACACCGATGCCCTTGCTTTGGCTTGTGTAAGCATCTGGCTTCCTTGTGCTTGACCTCAGGAGTGATAGTTGCAGAACACACAGGGGTGTCAAGCCCTAATCTGTTAGAGTGCTTGGGTTGGGGTGCTCTGTGGGCTTCTGTCTGTGAAACAGATGTTAGTAACACTCTTCAGTGGCAGAGTGCAGCTGAAGGAGGTAATAATGTCGAGCAGCTGTCCTGACTGCTTAGGGGAATGTAACCTGTGATGTGCTGGGAACTGCAGGCTCCTCAGAGCATGAAACCCCACGTTCTCCTACGTTTCCCCTGAGCCTGCAGGTCACCCTGGTAAGAAGGGGCTGTCTGAAGGGCAGAACATGTGTCTGGGTCATGGGCACAGCAGGGGCTGAGCAGCCCGGAGAGCAAGCTGTGTGCTGGGCAGACCTCTCCCATATGCCTGCTGCTGCTCCTCCCAGACCAGAAAGCACCCAACAAACAAAGGATCTTAATTATTTTTTTTTAAATCAATTTTTTAATCAATTACTTTTAATTTGTGCAACAAGTTGTTGCAGAAAGAATGAGAGCCCATGATTTGTGGGGGGAGAGAGGGTGGCTGTCAGGCTCCCACTGCTCCAGGCACCCACCTCTCCAGAAGCTGTTCTCATCAGTTTAATTTTAGTCCTGTTAACAGCATGCAGAATGTTAAATGATACAGTGATATCATGGGAATACAGGCAGAGGTGAGTCCTGCCATTTCCTGAATTGAGGACTTGTCATTATTATGACATTAATATTTAAGCCCCCTTATACTCAGGCTGTGTAACCATGGGAAGGTGGAGTCCTCAAGAGCTCGTTAGCTTGTCTCATGGGGCTGTAGAGGGGCTCAGCCCTTTAGCATCCCTTGAGTCTTTGCAGGGTAGATGCAAGTGTCTTATCTCTGGCATAGATGACTTCAAGAGGTTTTGCTTCCTTTCAAAAGGCTTTTTTTAAACTTCCTAAAGCAGCCTTGGTAGCTCAACCCTATGTCAACCCCACGTGGCTTGAAAGAGGATCTAAGTTTAAAACGTCCTGCAGAAAGGCAGGATGGTAAATGTTAGAGTTTATGAGACCTAGAATTGTGTGGTGTTCCATTTTTTGGAGCCAGCCCGGAGGAGAGGAAGTACAGGTTGGCTTCAGGGTAAACTAAACACCACAAACACACAAAATAAATCACCTCCCCTCAAAAAACACCCAACAAACACTAAGCAAAACAGATCCCCTGGTCTCAGTTTGCCCTTTTTCCATAACAGAGCTCCAAGACATCCCTGTGGAGGAACGTGCAGCTCAAGGGAATTACATTTCCAGCTCCCAGGGGTTCAGGGAAGCATGCTGGTTTGTAAAGGCCAGTTCCTGGCAACAGCACTGGTGATGATCCAAGTGGAAAGTCTCTGGTCCTCTTCATGGAGGCAAGGGCAGAGAAAGGAAAACAGGCAACAGATCCTCTTGGAAGCATGTCAGTAGTTCCTAACGTGAAGCTGACTGCAGCCTGGATATAAACAGCCATGGGGTGGTGGGTGGAAGCATGTGGCTGCTCCTGGCAGATCTCTGGTGTGAAGTACAAGTAGGGGTGGTGCTGGGCTGCAGGTCTCCCTGCAGTCTCAGTTGTCTGTGAAGATGACTCTGAACTCTTTCCTGGCAGGTGTGGACTGGAGAATTTTAGCTCTGCTGCTTTTGAAGGCAACTGAGGCTCAGGTACCTGTTGGTACTTTAGGAACAGGTCCGTTGTGGCTGTGTGGAGCTGCAGCAAAGTGATGTCACTGCAGCAGGAGCTGCAGAGAGTCTGTTATCCTGGCTCAGGGCAAACCTCTGTGCACTGGCTGCAGGACGATGGTTCAGTCCTGGATTTTAACTGTGCTTTATTTTGAGCAGGTGTGGGTTCATCCCAGAGGCCCACAGAGGGAGCTGAAGCCTGGGGAAAAGCACTGCTGCAGTGGCTGAGCACAGGGAAGAGGTCCAGCTCCTCCTCGGCATTCAGACACCAGCTGCTTTGGTCTCAATCTTTGCTCAGGATCCTCTGGAAGATGCTGCTTGACTGTAGCCCAACTTCCTGGTGTTCTTCCCTCCACTGTAAATCTTAAAAAATTGTTTGGGGTTTTGCTTTTCTGTCTGACAAGGCAAATGTGTTGTGAGTTCTGGGGTGAGCAAATATCATGGCAATAGGAAAACTTCAGTAGGTGCTGAGTAGGACTGTCCTGGGCAGGGATTTCAGTCCTAGTTGTGAGAGGTCTTCCAGGGAGCTCAACTGGCTCCTGTTCTTCACTTGAACATGGACAATGGTATGCTAACATGGTTGTTTTGTAGCAGCGATGGACAGCTCAGCTCCTCCTCCTCAGTGGTTAGGGGTCATCATCATCAGGGTTTGCTGCTTCTGGGGGATATCTGAACTCTGGTGACTCCCTTGGTGCTCAGGGATATGGGATGTACCACCCCAGCCTCCAGCAAGGACAGCAAGACAGTGCCTGGCGAGTGCTCTGAGCTCCAGATGTCCTCTGCTGAAGCACAGGCCACATCTGTTCCTGCTTTGGGAGCGTTCTTCAGAGCTGGGCAGGGGATGGTTTCTGTTTGCTCTTTGGAGACAGTGTTTTACCTTATTTACAGTTCTCTGCTTGTTGGTTGTTTACATGTGTCCTCCAACTGTTAAAAAATAAAGTTTTATTCTTTACCAAGACGTTGTTCAAGCATGTTGTGACAGGTCTCAGCACTTGGGAGAGTCAGGGTGAGAAACCATTGCAAGATCTTCCTTCAGGTTTCCTGTGTGTCTACCTTAAAGGCTGATGCTTGGACAGGAAGACAAATCTTTCCTACCTATTTGTAGATATTGTTCCTCACCCATCTTCTTGATATGTATAGAAATGTGAAGCTTTCATTGGTTTGGGCAGTCTGTTCACCAGTATGTGGTGGTACCCTTCACCTCTTGGTCTGAACTGTGTTCCAGAGCTCTGGGAAGTGAGTATGTGGGTCCTATTTCCCTTTGTCTCTGTGAGATGACAAACTGTGCTGTCTCCAGATGAGGCCAAGGCCGTGAGGTAGGTGGGACTGATGTTGGGGCAAGCTGGTGCCATCCCAGAACTTGCCCAAATAAACTGGAGTCACTGTGGGGAAAATCTGAAGGCATGGGCAGGGTGACAGCTCAGTATTGCTTTGTAAGTTGTTGTGTGACTCCAGCCTGTGAGTGAACTTCTCTGGAAAGAGCTGAGTGTGTGGGGGGGGAGCTGGCTGGCTGGTACAGACCAAGGGAGCAGAGCCTGGGGAGGGGAAGTGAGAAGAGCTGAGCCTGCAAAGAAAGAGCAGAGCTTGTTAAACAAGAGCTGAGAGGAAACCAGGCTGCAAAATGAGCAGGACTTGGGGTGGTTGGAAGTGGAGCTGGAAGTTTGGAGACTGATTGGATGAAGTGTGATTTCTGGTTGTGCCACTGTATCTTATCATGAAGAACAGTGACAGAGGTGACACCAGAGCACCCTAAAGCTGCCAAACCTAATGTCTTTAAGACTCATGGTTGCACAGGAGGAGTCACTCGTGCTGCTCAGCAGCAGTGTGAATGCCTGTTGTGCTTGCACTGAATTCCACGTGTCTTCCCCATGCAGCCCTGGAGGGAACTGCAGCCATCAGTGCAGAGTGGCCTGAGCTGGCAAGAGCCACATCTTGGCTAGCAGTCAGTCTTTCTGTCCTGGGTAGAGAAATGAACACACTGAGGTCCAAGAGGGCAATGTGGGTGTTTCTGCTGAACAAAATGCAGATGGAGATTTAATAACCAAGCATTCCACCACTATGAAACATCTGGGTCATGCAACCCTGCCAACAGTGAAAGGACCAGAAGGTTCCCAGACCAAACTACCAGATCACCATATGGTAAGTTTACAGATCTGCCTGTCCCCTTTGTTTTTATTTTGGGTGTGGGGCTGAGGGGTTTTGGAGATGGTCTTTTAGGGCAGCAGGGGAAGAGGTTGGCAGGATACATTTTTTTGCATTTTTTTTTGCATTGTGGCAAAGAAAGGGTCTGGTCTACTTCTAGTTCCATGTTTGCTGCTGTTTACCTCCAGGGTGTGCTTATATATCTAGCAACCCTCTTTCCTATTGCTAGGGGATCTGGACTGCCACATCTACCTCTTGCTTAATTGGCTGGAAGCCGTTTATGCAGCTGAGGAAGCAGTATCTGTATGTATCTGCCTTATTTGCAGGCAAATGATTTATTCTCAAACTATTGTTTCACCTTGAGGCCACGGTTGCAGCTCAGGACTGTTCTGAAGTAGCCTTCACTGAGCATACAATCCTTCCCAAAATGCAGGTGAAAAGGCTGCTAATGTTACTCTTCTGGGCATGCACTGTGGGATGTCACCTCATCAGTGTCCTACCTGCAAGCATTGCAGTCGGCATGCTGCAGCCTGGCTGACTGCCAGCACCTCATCTGACCATGGCTTTTGTGTTAGCTTACTGCTAACGTTCTCCAGCAGATTGATTCTCCCAAAAACTAAGCCTCCCTTCCTAATTATTTTTGCCAAAGGTGTCAGGGTTTCATAGGATCCATCTCTGAGCTTGGGCAGCTGGGCTGAGTGTAAATAGTTCCCTGCCTGCATGTGTGGGAGCTCTTACCATGCGGTGGACAAGTGCAGAGGAGAGAGGATACAGAGGTGTCTTCATGTCTTTAGGCAGATGCACTCTGGGATGAAGAGCAGGTGCAAGAAGCTTAACACGTGCTGTAGCTGAAATTGAAGATGTGGTTGTAAAATGCCTGTAAAATTGGCTCATTGTACTTGTCACTGGCTCTGGTCTTTGCCCAAGTCCAACGGGATCTCAGCCCTTGAAGTTCTATCCCTGCAATTCCTTTAAAAAGGAAGTTAATTCACTGTCCTGTCTCCCTTCATTGATCTCTTCCAAGATGATCCCAGTGTCAGTTGCCACCTTACCAATGTTATTACCAGATTCTTCCTGTGACTGGCAAATATTTGAAGTGTCCTGCTGCCTTAAGCAAATATTTACTCATATGAAAGACTTGTGTTGGCAAACATACATGTCCTGTTTGATTTCTGTGTGTGTCAAGATTATTTCTTCAAGTTCAGGGAGGGAGTTTAAAGAACATGGTAGAGAACTTTCCTTGCTTGTAATTACTGAGCATTGGAGTGGCTGTCACTCTGCCCAGATCTCCCAGAAGAATGATTCTGTCTTGAAAGAACAGGAATTTTGTGGAAGAAATTTGTCCTCTGCAGCTTTCCCACCCATGGAGCAGAGTGGTTCACTTTCCATTTCCCCTCTTCTGGCTAAGGATGTGTGAAAGGGAGAACTAAGCTGGTTTCTAAGTGAGCTATGATCTGTCCCGTTGGTTTTGGGGTGCTTTGAGCAGTGTTGGAAGGCGGCATGGGAAAAGCTGAGCTAGCTCAGAGCATCTCAGTTAATGCCAGCTGGCTGTGTTCTCTCAATGGGAATGCAGAGGAAGCTAGGGAAAGATGAGTTACAGGGGAAATGAATAGTCTGGTTTGCACCTCCCTTCTGCTAAGGCACCATGCCAAAGATGGGACCATGAGGCCGGAGCAGATTCTGCGAGACACAGGCATGTCCTTGAGGTGTGATCCACTGTCCTCCAGGCCGTTGCTTTACAACAAATGGGATAAAAGCCACATCACAAGAAGTCTAGGGACTAAATTCCACTACCCTGAAAGCAACGGGGCTGTCTTCACCTTCTTATCTTCAGAGCAGGATACTTTCACGTGAACATGCGTTGCTCAAGAGGATGCCTTTTCTTAAACTGGCTGTTAAAGCGCCCTGGGCCAATAACAGCGAGTTCCTCCTGCTGCTGGAAGTATCTGTGAACTTTGCGTTTCTCTGATAAACTTCAGGAATTGTAGTTGACCATTAACCAAGCCTCCTGTGCTCTTCAAAGCAGGCTCTGAGCACGGGAGGTTAATGCTAAGCCAGCGGCACGCGGGATGCCGTGTGTGCAGAGGGGAAGGAGCTAACGTGCTCTGGTGGGATAACAGCATGTTCTGTGTGCTGCCCAAAACCCCAGATCTGAGAGGATGAACCTGTTCTCTGCGAGCAGAAGTGCCCTGAGCAAGCTGTCCCGTGCAAGGTAGGACAAGGAGGAGTATTTCAGCCAGAGGGCAGATAGGTAATTTGAGGCTGCAGGGAGGGTTGAAGGGGGTTCGGGTTTATCGCTGGCCCATGGCAAGCACCCTCTCCGTTTCCAAGGCTGCTCCCACAGATCTCCCCGTTTTCCTGGGAAGGCAACAATCACCAGGCAACCTCTCTGGCTGCGTTGTGAAGGAGCAGCAGCTCTATTGCTACAGGCTCATGTCGTCCATATTACATCTAGCTGGGGGGAAACAGCTCATTTAGCAGATCTTATGATAAGTCTGCCCCTCCTAGTTGGACAGATGAGCCTGATTCCCCTGTAGCTAGGCACCATCTTCCTCTTCAATCAGGGTGGGGCAAAAGAGCATCTGACCGAGCGGCGACGGGACTCGACCGAGGAAAAGAAAGAGAAGACATGAAGGAGTCACTCAGAGTAAGGGCACCATCAGAGTAACTGGCTGACAGAGCCTGTCGTTCATTGGATGTCTTCTGGAAAGTCAGAGGGGGATCTTCTGCGTGGGGCGTTTCCATCCCCTGCCTTGTCTGTTTTGGGTATAACAGCCTGTGCTCGGCATCTGCGGCTCAACCACCAAAATGAAGCTGAAAGGACAGAAGCAGGAGAGCTCTGACTCCAGTGAAGGTTCGAAGGGGGTAAGTAGACTGGTCTCTGTTTCCAACTTGAGCGCTGGAGGGGAGCTGCTGGAGGTCCTGAAGGGTATAAGGAATACCAGCAGCTGTTTGGACAAATGTTCAGTTAGGGAAATGGCAGATCCTTCACATGGGACCTGACTTGAGTTTTGGGGTGTAAAACCTTGCAGACATTAAAGCTAATGGTGATGGGAAATTACTTATATCTGAAGGAAAAATGACTTCATTGATGTATCAGCAATTAGATATGTTAGTGAGCTACAAAAAGTACACCCCAAAACACTTCAGTGGATGCAGCCAGGCCAGGCTGAGGACTGAAGAGTGAATAAAGTACTGCAAAAATCAAGTTGCTTGTAACCCTGAGGACTGTGCACCCGCAGACATGGTTGGTGTTTGATTGTGGTCCAGATGGCAATTTCACCCCTGTTTAACTGCAGTGGGCTCCCCTTGTACCCCGTGGCCAAGCTGCTTGGATAAGTTCTAATTGGCTTCTCTGGCAATCGGATTAGATCCATAAACAGCTTGATCCCAAAATGTGGGAGGCAGAACAGGCCAGCATGTGAAAGCAGAACAAATGAACAGGAAAGGGGGATTGGCACTTCATGCAAAAGCCCCTCTGTGTAGAGCCTTCCCGTGCTGGTATCCTGTGTCACCTCACTAGCTGATTTTTTGCATGTTGGATAAAGAAAAATTCCAATTCCATGCAATTGTTTTCCCTGTGGGGTGGTGTTTGGAGAAGGATAACTTAAAATAAAAATATTCCTCATCCAAATGTCCATCAGTTACTGTAATGAGGATGTGCAAATCAAGCCAAACAAGGAGCTAGGATGAAATCAGTCTGGCTTCATACAGTGACACGAAGTGACAGTCACAGAAGGCAGGTCTCAGGGTATTATTTATTTATCTCCAATGAATGCCACTCATGCCTAAAAACCCAAACCTGCTTGCTTCTGAGGTGGTGCTTGTGTGTTTTCCTTCCCTTCCACAGAAAATGACTCTCCTGCTTGCCCTGGTAGCCCTGATATCTGCCTTTGGGTCTTCTTTCCAGTACGGCTACAATGTGTCTGTGATCAATTCTCCAGCCCCGGTAGGTTGGACCCTGGAGTGGACCATGACCGAGGAGCTGGTTCACAAACAGAACAGGGCAGGAGCGTTAACGGATTACGGGTGGGCAGGCGCCTGCGCTTCCCCGGGCTCGGAATCGCTGGGTGCCTGGCAACAAGTGGGTCCCCAGGAAAGGGAAGGGGGGCTGCTAGGCTGTGTAACACTTCAGTTTGGGTTTTGTTCCCCGGGAAAGGGTGCTGCTAAGGTGTATAATGCTTCAGTTCAGGCTTTGTTCCCCAGGAAAGGGAAGGGGGGTTGCTAAGGTGTGTTAACACTTCAGTTAGGACTTCATGCCCAGCAGAGACAGGGCGTGAGCAAAGTCTTCCCTGGAAACTGGGGGGAAAATCCTATAAGGAAGGATAACTTGTAGTTAGTATCCTACTATCACCCTACAAGTTAGGACTTGCACCCAGTCCAGGCTTCTCCATCCCTCTCGTACATTCATTTCCCAGCTCAGCCATTCTGGTATTTATCAAGACACTTGCTTAGAGCTTTATGGTGATGTTGTTACCTCACTTCTGCAGCACAAAGATCTTACTTGCTCTGCTAAACGTGCTCTTTGTTTCATTCCAGTACATGCAAGACTTTTACAACCAAACCTACTTCAACAGGAATGGAGTGCCTATGGACAGTGGCTTCCAGACGCTGCTCTGGTCTCTTACAGTGTCCATGTACCCTCTGGGTGGCTTGTTTGGGTCCCTCATGGTGTGGCCTCTGGTTAACAATTGTGGCCGGTAAGTGACAGTGGTGTTCAAGATCCTTCATCAGTTTGCTGGGTTGAGATAAGACTTGCCTCACTGGTCACTCCAGCTCGCCAAGCCCATCAGGAGTACGACTATCTCACACACACCTTGATCGCAAGGCAGATGAGCTGATGATCAGTTGCTAAACTCAGCAGTACGTGTTGTCTCCCCTGTAGAAGGATTGATATGGTTTCAGAATAGTCAAGGCCAGGCCTCAAGCTGGGCACTGAGCCAGGTGGAGAGAAGTGGTGAAAGTCCTGGGCTGGGAGCTGAGATCAGGTCCAGCTTCTGCTGCTCTGGCTTCCTGAGAAACCTCAGGGGGTTTCTTGAAGCCTTCATTCCCTGCTGGAAAAAGGAGACAATTGCCATTTTCTCTTTGATTAAGCCTTTGGGATGGTGATTCAGCCTAGAGAAGAGAAGGCTGGGGGGGGGGACATCATTGCAGCCTTCCTGTCCCTGAAAGGAGCAGAGAAACAGGAGGGTCAACTTTTAAAAAGGGCAGACATTGGAGGGGATGAAGCTAAAGGAGGGAAGGGTTAGATGAGATATTAGGGGGAAGTTCTTTACAGAGAGAGAGATGAGGGGCTGGAACAGGCTGCCCAGAGAGGGGGTGGGTGCCCCATCCCTGGAAGGGTTCAAGGCCAGATTGGATGGGGCCCTGGGCAACCTTGTGTAGCTCCAGGCCTGGAGGTTGGTGTCCCTGCCTGTGGCAGGGGGGTTGGAGCTCTGTGATCCTTGGGGTCCCTTCCAACCCAGCCCAGTCTGTGATTCTGTGATTCATGAGAGTCTTGGACAGTATAGCACCGAGGGGATCTATCAAGGAAAAATAAACTGAATCTGTCTCCTCCTCTATTCCTTTGCAGAAAGGGCACGTTGCTGATAAATAACCTCTTCTCCATCGCTGCTGCAGTCCTTATGGGAACCTCAGAGCTAGCAAAAACCTTTGAAGTAATCATCCTTTCACGTGTTATCATGGGAATATATGCTGGTAAGTGAGAGGTTGGATAGTAAAGGCAGAGCAATAAATACATTCTGGGCTACGTAAAGGGGTTTTTATCCTCACAAGAAAGGGTTTGGCAGGTCGTACGTCTGCTTAACAATGCTGTACTTGCTTGAATAACAGTTGTCCTCTGCATGCTGCAGAAGTACTGCAGATCTCCAGTAAACAATGGCAGTGAGACTGGGATTTAGGGGACAGGGGAGGTGTGTGTCTGTAGAGGCAGCTGTCCTCTGCAATAACCACTGGAGTTCCAACAGCTGGGAAATCTGCTGATGCTAAGCTGTTCTCCCAGACATCTTCCAGCAGATAGCCTGGCTTGTTTGTTTGTTTGCTTTTTTGCTTTTTAACATAATCAGAAACAGAACAATCCTCCTAAGTCAAAGTCATTGGAGACAATGCCAGATGCAGTAATCCAGTCCTGGAACTGACTGTCCTTCCTGAAGGAGAAAAGAAACATTAAGAGGGAAAGCAAAGGGCTCAGAGCTGCTGTGGACTTACTGCAGATACAGTGGGAAGCCAGGGAGAAGGGTGTGTGTGAGGTCCTGGTGTAAGTGGCTCTTAGTGCTCAGCGATACGGATAGGTACCCCAGGGTGCCCCGTGCAGTGCTGTATGGTGTGTGTGCAGAATCAAGCCCATAAGGGTCCTAAGAGCATTTAGGCTCAACTAATTGGCTTTGGGTTGGTGAGACTGACGTGCTCTGTGGTTTCTTAGTGAGTTGGGATAACCCATGAAGATAAAATGAGAAAACAAGGAACTGATGTAGGAAAACACTTGATTTGTAGCATGCAGCAGCTGCAGTGGGTGAGCTAAGGCAGGACACTTCCCTAGTGCAATGGTTTTGGGTTGGCTTTTGATTCTCCTAAGCCTGGCAGTCGCTCTTAGCATCGGTTCTCTGAAACAAATACCCAGGGGCCTGTTAGGAGTGATCCTTCTTTCCAGTTATTTATAGCTGACAGTAGAATCCAGACTGGCTGGCCTGACTTGCCCATCACAGCTTGCCCTCGCTTGAACTGTGGACGTTGTGTCTGTCGAGGGAAGCTGCTGAGCCAAGGCAAGGCAGCCTGCTCTGGGCTCTGGCAGGATCCACACCTTGCTCTTCACCCTGTTATTAGAAACTCTCTGTTACTTGGATGCAGTAGTCCAGGAGTCACTGCTAACACGTTTTAATCTGGGCAATTAAAAGGCCAGTTATATAATGAGCAAACACTGTGCCTCATGAGTTTAGTTTTATAAAGTTTTCTAAAGTTTTCTAGTTGCTCTAATACTTGTTCTGTGCCTTTTGGCTTTCAGAGAACAGATTGATCATCCTTGTAACTCCAGAGATGCACTTTAGAGATGTAAGATAAGGGTCTCATGTTCACTTGACTCCATGCTTGGGGTTTGCACACCAGGGTTTACAGCAGAAGCATGGGAGCTGGCAGCTCTCCGGGGTTACTGTGCGTAACCTCAGTGTTCCTCAAAACAGCCCATGTCCTTTGTGTCCAATTAGAGTAGAAATACCCATTCCAGCATGCTAGCTGTAAGATCTCAAACTAGCAAAGCTCTCTGCAATTTACTGAGCAATTAAAGGAATGGGGAATTTTTAAAAGCCAGCAGAAGTCCCATCCTCCCACCCTCACATCAGCTTGCTTGGGTACCGAGTTCTTGCCTTGTTATAGAGGAAGTAGATACTCCTCCCTTACACTTAGCTTCCAAACCTGAAGTAGCACACAATATTTCTTTGGCTGTGTTGTGTTGAAGTACTTGGCAGACCCTTCTGGGGGAGAGTGACTTTTAAGATGAACACTAAGAGCTCACAAATCATGTGCCAGCTCTGCAGGCAAGACCAGCTACCGTTGACCTTCCTGGACTCCTCAAATGCTTTGTTGCTGAGCAGTTAACAAGCAAGACCCCAGAAGGTGGACAGGTTGCATTCCCAAGGCCCATCATGCATGCATGATTTGTTCCCTACTGTATTTCAATTGAAATAGGTGAAACGATCCAGGCTCCTTGAATTAACTCCAGTGTGGGAATACCTCTGAAGCTTGGCCACAGAGATGATTTCTATCTTAAGTTTTAAGACATGGGAGTGTAATATTGATGGCCCTGGCAAAGACACAGCATTACTTATGTACAGAGAGGTAGTGGGACAAACTTCTTCTCTAATGGCTCCCAGAGAAAGCCAGATTCCTTGGCAGCTCGTGCAGTGATGGATTTGGTACATCTCCACCTACTGAGTGGACCAGTGCCACCTGGTTTTGTCCCATGTTCCACTGCAGAGTCAGAAACACACATGCAGCGTATTCACTGGCCAGAAGATGACATTAAATCCTCAGCTGGAGCAGAAGGGTCTGAGTGTGAGGTTTCTGTATGTCCTGTGGTCCAGCAGAGATCACTTTGGTCTCACATGGGGAAGAGCATCTTACTGAAGATGGTGGGTGTGTGGATACCAGCTGCCTGTCTAACGTTGTGCTCTAACTACTAGGTCTGGCCTCCAACGTGGTTCCCATGTTCCTTGGAGAAATCTCCCCCAAAAATCTGAGGGGTGCTATTGGGGTAGTACCCCAGCTCTTCATCACCGTTGGGATCCTTGTAGCTCAGATCCTGGGTCTCAACAGCATCCTTGGGAATGCAGAAGGTAAAGCCCTGGCTTGGGACTTTTCTGCCTACTCTATTGAGGAAAGATATCTCATAGTTGTCATCTTGTCTCACCTGTCACAGGCTGGCCTGTGCTGCTGGGGCTCACTGGGATCCCATCAGTCATCCAGCTCCTTATATTGCCCTTTTTCCCTGAGAGTCCCCGCTATCTGCTGATACAGAAGGGCAATGAAGAGCAAGCACGAGAAGGTACAACATCATCCTTTAATGAGAGGGGAGGTGGAATGGGGGATAGATCTGGCTGTGGGCCATAACTGACAGCAACCCACAATGAAGCAAGAGTGGATGTCTTCACTGATATGTTGCTGGTGGCTGGAATTCCTCCAGTGTTGCTCTGTTCCCTGTGAATCCCTGACTTCCCCTCACGGAAGCAGTGCTGTCTGTAGCTTACATGCTGCTCTGGCTTGATCTGAAGCAGGAGGGCTTACTGTAGATCTGGTCTCTGGGTCCATAACTCACCTTCCTCTCCCAACCAGCACTGCAGAAGCTGAGAGGTTGGGATGATGTGGATGATGAGATAGAAGAGATGCGCCGAGAAGACCGGTCAGAAAAGGAAGAAGGCCACTTCTCTGTGCTCAGCCTGTGCACCTTCAGAGGCTTGCGATGGCAGCTCATCTCCATCATTGTCATGATGATGGGCCAGCAGCTCTCTGGGGTTAATGCGGTGAGTGGGAAGGCATGTGGGAAAGCCAGTGGGGTGAGTAAGTGAAGGGAAGGGGCTTTGGAGTGGATGATGTAGGGCAGTGCTGGCATAGGAGTACCCCTTCACTGGGGACACTGCTTCTGCATCAGGATGTGGTGGGTTGACCCTGATTGATGCCAAATCCAGTACCCACATGTACCAGGTAGAGAGTCAAGCTGACTGTTAAGGATAGTTTTTAGAGTAAGGTGCTTGTGCCTGGATCCAAGACCAATGTCTCCAGAAATGAAAGAATTCAGTTCTCAGGCTTCTGTGCACCAGTTACAGGGTGTAAAAGGAGCTAAAATGGGATTCCTGTCTTCAGCCTTTGGCCATATATAAACAGAGCTGTGATTTTGCCACAGGTCTTCTACTATGCAGACAGAATCTTCCAGTCAGCAGGTGTGGAGAGCAGCAACGTTCAGTATGTCACTGTGTCCATAGGTGCCATCAACGTCGTCATGACTCTACTTGCTGTAAGTTTCTCAAAGGGCTCTTCAAGTTCTATCCTGTCCTGTCCCCCCCATCTGTCACTGCTTAAATGATGTTATCTACACATACCCTGCCCTGCTTTGCACAATAGATGCCCTGTACTGTCCCTTGGTTGAAGGCAGCTGTGTTAATCATGCTGATTTCTCACATCCCTCAGGAGTTTTTAATTTTGGTCTCCAGGTTGATACATCCTCCTTTTGCTGTCCATGTAGGGCTTCCCTGCAGTTCTCAGTGGGACTGGGTACTGAAGAATGACCTGCCTGTTTTCTGTGTCATTAGCACGTCCAGGTTTCTGGGTGATTTCATGCCCAGCATCCATCAGGAGATGGTGGAAATTTCACTAAGGTTCCTAAAAGACAAAAACCACCTTAATAAATTGTGGTGGAGTAAGTGTCGTGCCCCAGGTGTTTGTTCTCTCACCCCTTTCTGTCTCTTCCAGGTTTTCATTGTGGAATCCCTGGGGAGGAGAATCCTCCTCCTTGCTGGCTTTGGGCTGTGCTGTGTCTCCTGTGCAGTGTTAACTCTGGCCCTCAATCTCCAGGTGTGTAGTTGGGTGGCTCAAGTGATCCTACCCATGCTTTTCAGGACCTTCCAAGGGACAGGCTGTGGGTCTCTCTTGAGGTTGCTTCTACACCAGTAGAAGCAGGATGAGAGGTCTCTGTACTTGTATATCTACCTCAAGTAAATGCTGGAGAAGCTATGATCCTGCTCTTCTGAATACTACTTCCATTATGTCCCACTGCATCCATTTGTTGGAAGCAAGGACCATGCCCAGGCTGTGGTGATTGTGGCTAAGCATGGATGTATCTGGCAGGGGAGGGTGACACCAGCCTTACAGTGCCTTCAAATCTTACTACAAAATAGTGCCTGGAATGTGTTGGTGATGTTCAGCTGGGAACCACATCTAACCTCTGACTGAATTCTTCACAGAACACGGTCTCATGGATGTCTTACCTCAGCATAGTCTGTGTCATCGTCTACATCATCGGCCATGCTATTGGAGCCAGTGAGTATGCACACTGCAGCCCAGTCCCCTCCACAAGCTGGGTAAAGCCAAGTTAGGCTGAATTTCACATCAAAAACTTTGTGGAGCTAACTCAAGGAGATGAAACTTCTTCACTCTGAGGCTATGCAGCTTGTTGATTGTCAGCTAGGCTTACGTCCCAGGGATTTGCTGGCCCTGACAGTCAGGTAGGGGAGCATCCAGCTTTGGAGATGAAAACCAAAAGCATGATTGTGCTGTGCCTGAGATTCCCCCAGTCTATCTGGAGGCAGGAAGCCCTACCAACTGGGCAGAGGTGTTGCACGCTTGCAACAGGCAACAAATTAAACTAGAAGCCACTCAAATTGTACATGTGGCCCCTCAGAATGCTTTCAGAAAGGAAGTGTAGGTATTGGAAAGGCCTTCCTGAGTCCTGGCTCAGCTTCTTAGTGTAGTAGAGCTGTCTCTTTAGCTTGGAAAGCCCTGCCAGGCCCTTGCAGGATGCAGCAATGAGGTTCTGAAGCTTCCATACTGGTTTCACTGGCAGATGGAATTACATACAATCTTTCCTTCTCCATCTAAGCCATCAGGCAGATTCAAGTGCTGGGGCAGGGCGATGGTGGGAGGTTGAACACCAGGCCAGGTGGACCTGTGGCCTGACCTGGTTAATGAGAACATGGAAAAATGCCTCATGGAAGAAGCCCGCAGCCCCGTGACTCTTCCATGAGGCATTTTTCCAGCATAGGTTGGGGTGTTTCTCTGTGTTCTAAGAAAGCCATCACTCAGTGGCTGCTCATGGGGTGCTCTCTGAAGAGACAGTGTTTCTAATCCTTCTTTTACAATCTGTGCAGGAGATCAGCTCATAGCTGAGGTGTGGCCTTGGGAGAGAAGAGGCTGTGTGTGAGCACAGCAGGGACATTTAGTCACTTTGTTGTTGTTTTTCTTTCTTTCTTTAATCCTCTACTTGATCTATTGGGTGTTTTGAAACACTGGGAGTTCAGAAATCATTGCCTGCTGGTGAAATGTAATCTAAGAAATGAGTTTGGGGGGGAATTGCCTTTGGGATTTCCAAACATGCACCTACCTTGCAGGTCCCATTCCCTTTGTGATGATCACTGAGATGTTCCTGCAGTCATCCCGGCCTGCAGCATTCATGGTGGGTGGGTCTGTGCACTGGCTGTGCAACTTCACCGTGGGGCTTGTGTTCCTCTACATGGAGGTAAGACATGATCACACTACAGGGCAAGGCTTTGGCTTAAAAGTAGTTATCTTCAGCCCTGTATTCTTACAGAGAGCTTATTTAATCCTTGAGAGCTGTGAGCGCTCAGTTATTTTTCCAGGTGAACATCAGATTCTGAGCTCAGAGGCATGGAAAAGACTGCAAATCCTTCATCTTCCATTGCAGCCAATTTTAGCTTTTGATCTCTTGGGCACCAGTTCAAACTGATCCCCAGCAGTGGTGACCCATAAATTGCTGTGCCTGCTGAGTTTTGCCTGTGCAAAAGGAACTAGTGAGCTTAGTTTGATTGATGTAGCAGACCCTCACCCTCCTTTGCCTGTAAATCCAAGATAGTTTCCAATAAATCCATGGTGGTAGTATGGAAAGACCAAATCTAGAACCACCTCTGACTTCTAGTAGTCAACTGGAAATACATGCACAACACTCTGGCTGGGTTTTTTTGGGGTTTTTTTACAGCTATTTCAGGGTTCAGCATGTCCAAACTGTGTAACATACCCAACTGGAGTACTCCTCTGATCCCTGCTCTCTCTTCTTTCATTGTCCTAGGCTGGACTGGGGCCCTACAGCTTCCTCATCTTCTGTGCCATCTGCCTTGTCACTATCGTTTACATCTTCATTGTTGTTCCTGAGACTAAGAACAAAACCTTCATGGAAATCAACAGGATCATGGCCAAGAGGAACAAGGTGGAGATTCAGGACGACAAAGAAGAGCTGAAGGATTTCCACACCATCCCAGGTGGGCAGGCAGAGAAGAAAGAAGTTTCCAGCAGTGAGCTGTGACCCAGCTCCATGTTTGGCCTGGCCCAGACATTTTGTAGGACGTGTTCAGCAGGAGAACAAATGCATCAGTTCATCATTTGATAGTGACCTTCATTCAGACTTTCTGTAAACCTCCCACAGCAGGAGCTTCCAAATAAGCCACTGTGTCTTGAGAGGGTTCTTGTTGCAAGTAATTAGCAGGATCATTCTGCTTCATGGTACAGCCACTGCTGAGGTGGCAAACTACCTGTTCGTGGTATCTGTCACAGGGCAAGGGCAACATTCTCAGTTCCACTGATCAAGTAACCTATGCCATAAAGTGATGTATATCCCTGATGTTCTGACTGGCAGATCCCAGGTGAAACAAGCCAGCACTTGAGCTGGTTTTGGCCAGTCATGTGCAAGGAGTGCACTATATGCCTCTGGAGAGCTGTCATTTGTCTATTTGAGGGTCCAGCATGAGTGAAGCCAGGCCCCTGGTGCTCTGGGTGGAGAGTGTCCATTGTCCTGTGGTACTTTGTTAGGTGGGCTGATAACAACATTTATGTTGTCAGCTCTTGTCCTTGTGTGCTTCAAAGGACCAAGTATCACCATAGCCTCACCCCCACCCTGCTCACCCAACTTGCTCCTTCAAATCAAACCAGGTTTTCAAGTACTGCTGAGTCCTTCCAAAGCTGTATTCATGAGGTTAGGAGTCATCCACCTGGCTGGTGCTTATTCACACCCAATTTATACCCATTTGTTCCAGTGGCACTCTAGTCTTTGAGCTACTGAGCTCATTTCACTCCCTAGTGTTTATGCTTAGGTTGCCAAAGAGCAACAGTCCCTTTTTTAATCCTTCATTAACCCCCATATTCCTACTCTGCACCCATGAGCCAGTTGGAGCTCATTCATTCCCCAGAGATACATGGTGTTGAACTTGGTAAGAACCTCCCTGCTCCATGGCAGGAGTCAAATTCAGGTTGATTCCTGTGCAGTGGGCTACAGGTTGGATCCTGTGCTTGCAAACATGACCAAACTTGTCTTTAGCTTCTCACATTGAGTTGCTTATCTTTAGTTTTTGAAATAGCTCATCTCTTGGGTATGTGGAAGTCTTGAAATGGTCCTTCTACTTGTTTCTGGTTGTGTCCCCAAAGGGCATCGTTCTACCTGATGCCTAAATTGGTTTGGAAGAGCTCTGGGTCTGGAGGACTAGTACTGACTGTCAGATGACATTGAAGTGCACACTGATAAAAATGTAGGATTTCTTACCATATTTATTAGTTTACAGGTTTGGGGGTTAATTGTGGCATCATTTAACACAGGGAAATGAAATTTAATTAATTGCTTTGTGGGGCTGCTACCCTCTGTTTTGACACCAGCAGCTGTTGAACAGCCTGCTATGGGTTTTGTTGTTGATGGAGACAGCCCTTCGTGTGATTGACTTTGACCTTAAAGGATGAGTTTTATACCTGCCCTCAAACTTGTGATGTGTCCATGTGGGAAAAGAAGCTGTTTCCATGCTCTGACCCTCCAGCCATTTACAGATGGCACAGTGTGGTGCTGGTGACAGCCCATCGATGGCACAGGACCGTGCTCTGCACCCCTTCCTATGCGATACTGTCTGCAGGGGAGGGGGTGGGGATTTGATGGTGAGAAGCAGGGAGAAAGGATGTGTGCAGGGAAGTTGGTGAGGGACTGGATGAAGGATGTGAGAGGAATTTTACTTGAGAAAGGGCCTCCTTTGACCACAGAGGCTCTTAGGCATGTGGGAAGATCTGTGTATAGGGTCCTAAATCAAGCTCCGGGGAGGAACGTGACAAGGTGGTGGACTGGGCCAAGCTCTGCTCTGGCTTTTGCCTCTCTCCCACTGATGGAGGCTTTGCTCTCATACAAAAATGACCTGGGACAGTAGCAGGTGTATAATGAGCCTCTACGAAGCAGAATGAGAAGCAAGCAAATAATCTAAGTGTTTCTCTTGGATTGCTCAGTAAGCACCTTGGAGATTTCTGCTGCTTTTAAAAAAAAAGAAATAAATGTGGTTACTGACAGCTGGTGTCAGACTCCAGAACCACCCCCCCAAAAAGGGTCATGGGGGTTTCCCCCCACGCTATAATATCTCCCTTCAGTTGCCCTGGTTTGCACAGTGCAAGTGCCCGAACATCTGCAGGTTGGAGAACTTGGCTCCACAGGTTCACATGAGTCATCCACCCTGCAAAGCTGTTGGAGAACGTCCCAAGAAGAGTGTCTCTATCTTTCCCAAGGACAGTCATCCCTCCAGCCTGGCTCACGTACCCCTTCTGAATACTCTTTTCTTCACCAGCTGCTCCATTGACCCATAAATGTGCCATTCCAGACTGGGAGGCCCATGCCAGGCAGTAGTGCAGCCAATCTTGTGCCTTGTGGTACAGGGGGAAGCTGACAAAATTCCCTCCTATCCACAACCCCACGTCTGTGCCCACAGTCATCATGAGCTCGTTATCCCTCTCTGGGGTGGAATAGGACAGCACAGTCTGCCTGCCAACATGCTGGGCTTTTGTCCAGAAACAGAAGGTGAAGGCTTGGAGGGACATACCATGGAGGGGATGAACGGTCACTATACTCTCAATGTTTTCCACAGGGAAGTAGAAAGCTGGAAAAGGGGTGGAGCTGATACCTGAAACAACCAAAAAGCCAGCTGTTACATTTCCTGCTGTGCTTGTAAACCCCCCCAAATCCAGAATACACCCATGGAAACTGGCAGGGCTGTGGCAGTCTGAGCTGTCTTGATCCATGGTTACTGGTGTGTGTCCTCCCAACTGGGAAGGGGCTTGAAATAAGGAAAAGCTTGGCTCCTTCATGGCAAATCACTTCCCCCCCACCTTCTCCTTTCCTCACCTTGTTTAAATACAGACAATGATTATTTACCTTAGGGAAACTGTGAGTTTAAATCCCTGTTTGTAAAAGCATGTGTACATGTTGGAGGAGAAAGCTGCAGCTGCTGTGAGAGTAGCTAGATTAGGGTAATGCTAGATTAGCATTAACGATGCTGTGGTTTGCAGCATTTCCATCAGCAGGTCTGGATTTTGGGACCAAATTCTGCCTGTGTGTATTGGTACCAAACCTGTTAATGGTTTAGGCCACCCAGGACAGAGGGGTTTGGGCTCTTCGTCCTTGGAAGGTAAGCTGACCTCAAGGATAAATGTGCTTTTCTCACCTCTACGGCTCACTCCATCCAGCAGCTCGCTCTTCATGTCTTGGAGCTGCATCTGGATTTGTTCCAGCTTGAGGTTGAATTCTTCTGTATGGCATTGTTCTAGAGCAAGCAGACAGCTGGACTTAGAGGAGATCAGGACCTGCACATGGTAGACTTTCTGCTTTCTAGTTTGTAGGTGGTTTGGGGAAAAAAACCTTTGTTCTCAAATGCAGCTTCTCACCTCCATATGGTGTTTCTACCCTGCTTGGTGTGGCTTCACCCATATGTGAACCTGGTATTTGTGTGTGGTGCCGTGTAGCACCACTACTCTCAGGAGCTGTGTGACACCACTGCAAGCCAAACAAGGGGCTGGCACAACACCTACAGCCACCACAGCACCATGAGCAGCAAGGTGTGCTGCCAGGGGGGCGAAAAGACCATCTCAAATGACTCCTGCAAAGGGTGGTTTCCACCAGGCCTAACTTAAGTAACTTGCAGCTTAACTCCTTCCAGATGGGTTTCTGGGGAGAGCTTGGGTCCTGCCTGCTGACTGCCCATACCTGGGGTGAGTTTGGCTCTGAAGGAGGACTCCACCACCCGCCCATTGAGGGGCTGAGCGTGCCGGTAGTCATTGCGCAGCGTCCTGTTGTGCCAGTCCAGCAAGGTGTTCTCCAGGAGCCTGATCTGGGAGCAACACAGGCTGGTTATGGAGGGGAACAGGAGCTGAGAAGCACAGCACAGGTCCTGCAGCTCAGGATTAGCCTGAGCAATTGGTTATAGAGGAACCCACAGGGGTGTCCTGCTGAGTATGAGCAAGAGACAGGGGCAGAATATGAGGGCTCTTATCAGCTAATTCATGATAGAGATATTTTGCCTGAAGGGAGACTTTAACACCTGGCTGATGGTGTGCACCATGGAGGTTTTGCCACTATTCTGTATGGTTTCCTCCCAAGTGCCTACTTGTCTTCCCCCTGCCAAAAAGAGCAGTTCAAAGGAGAACACACCATGATCCTCCACTACTGTAATCTCCACTTCATCTTCTGCTCCTAGGGGAAAATGTTTCTGAGGCTTATTTTTCATTAAGGAAGATCAACTACTCTGTGAGACTCAACACTGAGCTTGTTTAACCTGTGCTACTTCTTTCCCTGTTGAAGCTTTTGACCTGACAGGGCAGACAGAGGGGAGAGGAGGGGATCCTGCTGTGTGACAATATCCAACTGCTGAGACAGGTGGAGTTACTGCCCAGGGTCCCTGTGTGTAGCCAGCCAGGTCCTCTGTAACACCTCTGCTGGAGCCTGGATGAGCCCCCTCCTGTCACACAGCTAAAAATCACAGTAATTCACTCCTGGAAGGATCCCACCTGCCTGGCTGCACAATGGAAGTGTGGGCAAGGTGGGTGGGTTTTGGGGGGGGAGTGGGTTTGGTCTCTCTTCCAGTAGATTTTGCCTTGCTGATTTTGACTGGTCTCTTGCTTTTTACAGTGCTTTGCTTTGGTTAAGTGAGCAGAAGCTTTGTTATCACCCACCAGACCTCAGGTGAACTCCTGCCAAAAACTGCCCATTGCTGAGCTGTGACATCACTGTGCCCTTACAGTCCCTGGTAATTCCAGTTGTTCAGGAGTCTATCCTGTGAATCCTACATAGACATCCCCTATTAGCTCCTCTGTCAGGCTGGTCCCCAAATCACTGGAGAACAGAGAAGGGAACTTGTGTGGAAAGGAGAAGTGTGAAGGACAGAGAAGCTGCTCTGTCTGGTCAGCAGATTTACCTGTGTGTGTGACAGGACAACTGGAGAATGGAAGATGGTCCAGATCACGCTCTCAGAGCAAGGTGGGGTTGTCAGTGAACCCTGGTACCTGTAGAATTGCAAGAGGTTTTCTGGCAGCATGGCTTGGACATCCAGGGAAATAAGCTTTGTTGATTGACCTCAGAAGGAAAGAGAGGGGCAACGTTAGCAAGTGATGGGGAACAGAGCTGAGAGTGGTGGTAGACCTGGGGGTGGCCAATCTGCCAAAGGGGTGGCCTTTGGCAGAACTGGGTGAAGATGGAGGGAAGAGAATCCTTTCAGTGGATCTGTGGTTTGTCATTTAGAGGTATCTGGGGTCCCAGAGGTGGGGGGCAACTGCACCTCAGTGCTCTGCCAGCAGTGGCTGGTTCTCCTGGGAAGCAGAGTGTACTCGTGCAGCAAGGCACCTGCTACCTGGGTGTACAAACTGTGGGGTCGTGGGAACTTGGTGTTTGATGGTGCTGCAGTGTGTTGTGGGACCTACCAGGAGTATATTTATTGCTGCCATGAGCATCTTCCACACCACCCTGCTGTGTGGGCTGCTGTTTGAGCTGTGTGGGCGGGGATGGTGTGAGGTTGTGAATGGCTTGGGATGCTTGGTCCTTGAGTGTGTCCAGAGGAGGGCAACCAGGCTGGGGAAGGGGCTGGAGGGCAAATGAGATGAGGAGTGGCTGGGGATGTTCAGCCTGGAGAAGAGGAGGCTGAGGGCAGACCTTATCACTGCCTCTAACTGTCTGAAAGGAGGTTGTAGAGAGGCGAGTGTTGGGTCTCTTCACCCAAGTGACAGGTGATGGGACAAAGGGAAATGGCCGCAAGCTGCCCCAGGGCAGGGTCAGCTCAGATGTGAGGGAAAAGTTCTTCCCTGGAAGAGTTGTGGGGATGTGGCACAGGCTGCCCAGGGAGGGGCTGAGTCACTGATCCTGGGTGTGTTTAACAGATGGGGAGATGAGGTACTTAGAGAGATGGTTTAGCACAGAACAGGTAAGGTTGGACTTGATCTTAAAGGTCTTTTTCAACCCTGTGATTCTGTGAAATACAAGCAAAGCAGCAGCAAAATGTCTGTCCCCAGACCCATAACTTACATGCAGGTTTTGAGAACATCAAGGATGGAGAAAGGTATTCCCAGGGCTTACCTGCAAACCTGATCTTTGCCAGTTTGGAAATGAATTCACTGTAGTAGGTGTTCTCAAAGTGCCCATCCTAAACACAGTGTAGAAACTTGAACAAAAGGTTAGTGACCTGCCTGTCCTTCTCTACTGCTAGTCAGCTTGGGGGACTAATTGCTGAATTGGGAGACAAAGCAAACAAGTGCTGTTGCAGACCTCTTGATCAGCTGGACAGTCCTCAGCACAGTAAGGCAGCTACGCACAGCTCAGCTACAGTAGTGAACTCTAAGGATCTTTTTTTACCACTTCTAAATCCACAGAAAATCAAGTGTTCCCATTGGCACATCACAGCCTGGAGGCACAGCAGGGAAAACCCAGCTGCCCACCTGCCAATCCATCTGTACTCCTCATGGGGCAAATTTTTCCAGGGCTCCCAAGTTGTGTTGGCTGGTATTGTGTGAACCCCAGATGGCATAAGGGGAGATCAGTCCTGTTAGAGCCCAGTGTCCTCAAACTAGTGGCAATTCCTCATCTCTTAGGGTAGACACGTAAGCCTAGTACAGGCTGTGATTATGGTTTAAACAGTGATCACAGACAGGCCTTGCTCAGCAGCCTGGGCATCAGACCTACCCCATATAGGAAGGCAAGCACAGCCAAACCATTTGGTTTGTCTTTGGCTTCTTCAAAGCTTGAGTAGTCAGCTGAGTTGTAATGGACAATGTGCAGCTGTCAGGAGAGAGAGACAGGGTCGTTTAGCCAGATGTGATACACGACTTCCTTGGTGCCTTAAAGGGCCCAGGGAGAGTCCCCATCCCAATCCCTGCTGCTTGTGCCTCGCAGCACAGCCAGGCAGGCCTTTAGTTTGACAGGTTTGTGATGAATGTGGAGGAACAACTCCATCTTTGAAGGATATTAGTATCCTTCTTAGTGCTTGTGCAACAGCTTTCCTTAGCCTCCTGTGCCAGCACCACCAGGCTCAGCCCCTGCTGCACTAACACAAGTGCCTGCACTTATGGGAGCCTCACTTCTTTTGTTTGCCCCCCCACATTGCAGGCTGTCTGGGCTGCAGGTTCCCATTTCCCAACTGCCAGACTTGCAACACACCCTCCCTCCAGCCCTCTGCACTCCCAAGTACCTCTGCAAAGTATCTCATCCCATCTATGGTGTGTTCAGAGCCACTGGTCTCCAGGTCCAGGCCACCCCAGTGCAGATGCATCTGTACAGCTGTGTAGAGGCCTGGGAGCCCTCTGGAGATGTGCATGGTGGGTGGCAAATTAATCTGAACTGGAAAAGAACAGCATTGGAGACAGCAAGGGGTGCAGTCATGCCTATTCTTGTAGTTCAACCTACAGTGCTTTCTGCCAGTAACACCCTCTGAAACAAGCTGGCACTGTTGTGTTCATGGAATGAACTCCAGCACACAAGGAAAACCACTGAAGCTTAAAACTAGGTGTGCTTAAAATCCTTCATGACCCCCAGCTCATGCACCACAAAGACACCACTGTGCACAGAGATGACTGGGCACTAGCTGTGTCTGCAGATCATAGAATCATAGAGTGGGCTGGGTTGCAAGGGACCCCAAGGATCACAGAGCTCCAACCCCCCTGCCACAGGCAGGGCCACTAACCTCCAGGCCTGGATCTACACAAGGTAGATCTCTCTTTTTCCATCTGAGCAGCTCTGGGTTTTCCCTCAGGCACTAATAAAAGTGCTCTAATGCTCATCTCCTGCACAGTACATCCCATCTTGCAAGGCTCTGTGCAGATTTAACGACTTCATTTCTAAGGAAGGGGAGTAGAAATCAACCAAGTGACTGGCCTCATCTAACCTCTCATCACCATTTTCAGTATTCTGGACCCTGCATCTTTAAGAAACAGGGTCCTGGGGGGTTGAAAGGGCTGTTAAAGCCTGAAGGATTTGTAGAGACAAATCTCCCTGCTTCTGCTTGCCAAGGAGTATTCACCAGGAGACGATGAAACGTTTGTCTTCCTGCTAATGCACTGCCACGAGTCATGTGTTACATCAATAAATATGCCAAACCCAGGAGTGGAAGTGGAGAATTGTCTCATCCTAATGAAAACCCATGTTATAAAAAATAGCAACTATCCTTGTAAAATATGTATGATTTGTTAGTTGTTGTTTGGGTTTCTGAGAAGTTTCTTTCATCTCTAAACTGCTTATAGAGAAGATGAAAACACCTCTCCTTGTAATACCCCAAAGAGTTTGGGGTGGGAAAAACCTTATCTACCTTTTAATGTAATATCCCTGCTGACTGCCTTCCATAATTAAGGTTATTTACTTCAAGTACCTCACTACAGCTTGTATTCTGCAAAACTCTGAATTGTGCTGGGAGTCTACAGGGAGCTCAAGTCTTCTGGAAGATTCCACACCAGTGTTTTGCTGAAAGAATGGAGGTAAGTGACAGCCTAGTTTTGCTTCTGCTTTCACCTGTGTAAAGTGTGTGTGTGAAAGGAGCATGACTGCTCCGAGCTGCAAGTGCCTTACTCCTCCTTTGCTCTAGTTTTGCCAGGCAGTGGGAAGTCAGCTGGGATTATGCAGAGTGAATCATAGAATCATAGAATGGCATGGATTGGAAGGGACCCCAAGGATCACAGAGCTCCAACCCCCCTGCCACAGGCAGGGCCACCAACCTCCAGGCCTGGAGCTACACAAGGTTGCCCAGGGCCCCATCCAACCTGGCCTGGAACACCCCCAGGGATGGGGCACCCACCCCCTCTCTGGGCAGCCTGTTCCAGCCCCTCACCACTCTCTCTGTAAAAAACTTCCCCCCAATATCTAATCTAAACCTTCCCTCCTTTAGCTTTAATCCATCCCCCTTTGTCCTGCCATTGTCTATCCTTTTAAAAAGTTGAATCCCCTCCTGCTTATAAGCTCCCTTCAGGGACTGGCAGGCTGCAGTGAGGTCCCCCCACAGCCTTCTCTTCTCCAGGCTGAACCAGCCCAGCTCCCTCAGCCTCTCTTTGTAGGGCAGCTGCTCCAGCCCTCTGATCATCCTTGTGGCTCCTCAGACCCCTCTCCAACAGCCCCACATCTTTCTTGTATTGGGGACCCCAGCTCTGGACACAGGACTCCAGCTGGGGCCTCAGGAGGGCAGAGCAGAGAGGGACAATCCCCTCCCTGTCCCTGCTGCCACCCCTCTGCTGATGGAGCCCAGGATCCCACTGGCCTTGCGAGCTGCAGGAGCCACTGCTGGCTCATGTTAAGTCTCTCGTCCACCACTGTGCCTTTCCCTAGCACTCCTGCTCTGCAGTTTGGGCTCCTGTCTCTTACTGCCTTACAGATTACAGCACAGCCAACCAGCCTTTTTCCCCCTTCTCTGGCTGCTGAGGTGGTTGAGTGAACGAAGGCCATGCTTGAGGGCCAGGTTCTAAGAGAGATCTGCTGCTGCAGGCAGTTGCATGCACCCTGCACTGATGATGTTTTAATCTCCCAGAGCTCTGTGTGTCCTTGCTGCCTGCTAGAGGACCAATCCTGCTTAGAATAATTTTTAAAAAAGGAGAAAAAGTCCAAAAGATAAAAAGCTTTAACCTCCAGTTATCTGTATGAGGGTGTAAACTCCTTGTCAAACACTCTGCACTACTGCAAATGGGCTCCATCAGGTGGGATGTAGCCTGGTGGTCTATTATACAACTAGAGGAGAAAGTCTAGCCAGTTTCTTAAGTGAGACACTTGGTCTTCAGCTCCTGAGAGCTGTAAGGAGAGTCCTGCTGTGATAAACCCATCTCCCATCCATTTCAGATCAGCTGAATGTTTTCTGATGTGGCCCAGGGGGATATTTTCCTTGTGAGATGTTGTTCCACCCTCCCCTTGCACTTGGAGGCAGTAGGAAAACCAAGCCTGGCTTCTGAGGAGCTGTGAGCAAGGACAGGTGTTTTGCCTTTGTGCTTTTCTAAAATGCTCTGTGCCAGACAATTGTTGGTTTGATGTTAACAAAAGAATAGGAAAATACACATGTGCAGTCAGAGATCTGACAGAGAAACCTGCAGGAATTCATTTGTAGGCAGTCAGGGTAGTGATGCTGACATGAGAGCTTCTAACTGAATGTTGGGCTTGGGAGGGTGACAAACAGGACTTATTCATTATGATTTTTAGAAATGCAATCACAACAGCCTTTCTCCAAAGGCAGTGTGTCTCTCATCACTTCATTTCCCTGCTTTCACTCTGTACTTCTCTGTTACAGAGAGGAAGAAAGGACTGATTATAGAGCTACCAGCTTTATGTTCCAAACACCTTCCCCAAAATACTCATTCTCTCCCTACTGCAGCTATTAGAGGATCCTTTCATTGCTCATCTGCAGTCCAGAAGCATTATCCCAACACTACCAGCTGATGAATTATTTAGACAATGAATTACAGACTGCAGCAGGGGAATCCAGGACCTCCTAAATTACAAGCCTTGCACTCAAACTGTGTGGTCAAAAGCTAGGATTTTAACCCATACTGTACCTCAGCTTCCCTTCCTGGGACCTGAAATACCAACCCTCCAAGGGGGGATTTCTCTGTGTTATGCTTTGTGTGACCTACATCTAACTGAGCCTCCAATGCAAACTTGCTACTGAACTGCAGTTCCCCATCCTTGTTCCTGCACAGGGGCAACAGATGCATCTCCTGACTGCAGAGAGGAGTCAGTGTGCCCCAAATTCCACTCACTACTTAAGAGTCCTGTAGCCTCACAGTATGCTGAAAGGGTTGATTTGTAATGCTCACGTTGCCTTTTATCCCATTTTAATGTCTAATAGGGAAAAATACCTTGTAAGAATGTGGTTGTCTTATTTCTCTGGTTTATATACCCGTTTCTAGAGAGCTCTCCTGTGTCATCAAGAAAAGCAGCAAAAGAAGGAGAGAGGAATGAAGTGAGATGGCAAAGCAAGGTGAGTTAAAAAAAGGGGCATTGTCTGTGAATAGCATTTCAATCAGCTAAAAGGAGTAATCTGTTCCTGCACTGTCAGGAGCTTGACAGCCTCCCAGGACATCTGCTCAGCCAGGGAAGGAAAAACTTCACCCCCCCTGCAGTGAAGCTGGCTCCTTCTACTGCATTTCAATCTCCTGGCACTGGCTGGCCATTGTGATAATGTTCTAGCTGTGGCAGAGTGCTGACACGAATGCACAGGAGCTGTTCCTGTATGTGCTGGGAAAACTCATACCTGAGCTGATAAAGCTCCTTTATACCCCAAAGCAATGTAGTAAGTGTGTGCTACACTGCCTAGGTGAGACCTCCAAAGGGTACACCACAGCCTGCTTTGCAGCTTAGCAGCAGAAAGCTGACAGGTTCAGGTTAATTCAGGTGTCTTTTCCATCGCCTGTCCCAGCAGGAAGGTGGGTTCTTTGTCCCATTCACAGTGCTGCAGGACTCACCCTGGTGTGATGCACAGAGACCTGAACTCCTCAGTGCAGGATGCTAACAGAGAGGAGTGGTAAAAGGGATGGGTTTTCAGGCCAGACCAGCCACACTAAAGACATCTGGCCTTTTAAAACTGTGAGGCTGCTGCTTTGCTGCTGTGGGCCTGTTCCCTGAGCTGCTGGCTGCCAGCATCACCTGCTGTCATAGAGATGTGGATGCTGCATGGGCAGTGGTCCCTGCATGCATGTACCAAGCCATGGTTGGGGGTAAAATGGGGCTGGGGGGGACAGGCATGACTCTCCCTTGTGCCTCAGAAAGGTGACAGCTCAAGCTGCTGCAGGACCAAATAAACTCCTTGAGCTCTGTTCCCTGCTCCTTTGTCAGCAATGACTTCTTGACCAGCTCCTCTTCTTAGGTAGGTGATGAGAAGGACCCCCCCAGTCTTACCAGAGTGACCATTGTTAGTCATGGTGAAATCCCCCTGCAAAGGCCCATCGTAACCACTCAGCTCCAGCTGCAGCAACTGGGGGTTGTACCTCACTTTTTTCCTCTGGATGTCAATGGGAGATTGGTGCTTGCCAGCACAGTCTGCAAAGTGCTTCCCCCAGTGCTCTTCATCCAGCTCTCCTTCTGTGTAGAGTAGAAGCAAACCAGGTCATTAGGACATGCTGAGAACTGCTGTTAGCTCAGGAGTCAGAAAACTCTCCTCATCTGACAGCAGGGCATGCCAATCTAGTTATTACAACACCAGGAGCTGCAGCAATAAAAGGTTTCTCTGCCTTCCCTAGAGTGAAAATACACGTTATGCTGTCTGCAGGACAACTGTGCTGTGAAATAAGAAACCTGCATTGCAGTAATAGCTTATTGATCACTGGAGACCAGAAAAGAAGCAGTGTTGATGTAGAAGTGGGCATTTAAATGGGTCTCAGCAGCCAAAGGTGTGGAATCAAGCTCTTGCCAATTGAGAGGGAGTAGGACCAGGGCAGGAGGTGGGAACTCTCTGCTTAGGATCAGGAACTGGCAGTAAATTTGCTATTTTTAACCTAGGGGGAGAGCTAACAAAAGAAGAGCTGTGAAATGGTTTCAATAAATGGAACCTTTGGTATGTTTTCAGGGATAGGAGGGGTCTGGGGTAGCTCTGATGTCCTGGGTGTGGTTTATACTAAGAAAACCCAGCCCTCCCCTGAGCCACAGCACTGTGCCTCTTCCTGGTGCCCCCTTTTTACATACAACAAACGATGACAAAGTGATTCACTGCTTTTGTGAGACAGATCCTCGTGTGGGGTGAACCTGGGCATCCCAATTTCAGCACTCAGTTGATTGCTCTGAGCTCTTGATGCCCCTAAAAGTCATGCAAAGTGTTGATACCAGCTCCCTTTCCTGCTCAGCCTCCTAAGCTCAAACACAAATGTTTGACATGGGACTAAGAAGTAAAGGCCCTACCTTCACCTACTAAAAGCCTCCTGTGGTCACCTATGGAGGAAGGAGATGTGTGGGAGACCTGGCATGCTGGATGCTCTCCTTTTTTTCAATGCCTCTAAGCCTCTTAGCCCTAATTTGAATCTTTCCTGCTGAGGTTTGGGTGTTGCTGAAACTATTAACAAATGCTTGAGCCCTTCAAGGCTATTTGCCTTCTCTGTAGGACTATGTTTAGGGCTTCAAGGATAAGTAGAAAATTTGATTCTCTCTCTGTGATGGCTGCAGCTGACAATCATAGAATCATAGAATGGGCTGGGTTGGAAGGGACCCCAAGGATCACAGAGCTCCAACCTCCCTGCCACAGGCAGGGACACCAACCTCCAGGCCTGGAGCTACACAAGGTTGCCCAGGGCCCCATCCAACCTGGCCTGGAACACCCCCAGGGACGGGGCATCCACTACTTCTCTGGGCAGCCTGTTCCAGCCCCTCACGACTCTTTCTGTAAAGAACTTCCCCCTAATATCTCATCTAACCCTTCCTTCCTTTAGTTTTAATCCATCCCCCTTGTCCTGCCATTATCTGCTCTTTTAAAAAGTTGAATCCCCTCCTGCTTATCAGCTCCCTTCAGGGACTGGCAGGCTGCAATGAGGTCCCCCTGCAGCCTTCTCTTCTCCAGGCTGACCCAGCCCAGCTCCCTCAGCCTCTCTTTGTAGGGCAGCTGCTCCAGCCCTCTGAGCATCCTCGTGGCTCCTCTGACCCCTCTCCAACAGCCCCACATCTTTCTTGTATTGGGGCCCCAGCTCTGGACACAGGACTCCAGCTGGGGCCTCAAGAGGGCAGAGCAGAGAGGGACAATCCCCTCCCTGTCCCTGCTGCCACCCCTCTGCTGATGGAGCCCAGTCAGCATGGCAACTTTTATTTCTTCACCCCAAAACTGCAATATATTGATCAATGTCAGAGTCATGTCTGAGACACAGAGCCCCAGCTAAGGAATAAGCATCACGTGGTTGTTGAACTGAAACCCTGCAGAGATGTGTTGGAAGGAGAGATGATTGTTTAAAAAAAAAAAAGTTCAAAGCTACTTCATCATCCTCCTAATTTTCAGATTTTTACAGCCACAGCTGGGGATTTGCCAATTCTTCTCTTTTTTATGTCATTTAAGTGATGTGGGTTTGCAGGCATTTGTTTCCTGACATTGATTAAATATGAGGGGCTTAAGAGATGCAGAGAGCCTGGCCAAAAGAAAGCCCAGAGAGAACTTCTGCAAACAGCTTAAGCATCCTAATTGCAGTATCACATCTATTCAACAATAGCCTTTGTTTTTAGCTTGATTCCCAGCTGAGTGAAGATTGTAAAAGGGCCACACCATTCCCTTCACCCAGCTCTGCAAACTACCCCATGAAACAAATTAAAATCAGGTAAAATTTCACAAAATTATATAAATACATAAATAAACACTTCTTAGTGACCTGTGGTGCCTGGGCTATGGCAATAAAACAGTAAGCAGGCAGTATTTAAAACTTTTCTTTCCAGGATCAGCCAAAGGGCAGCTTTTATTCTACCACATTGTAAAGATTTTCCCCATTGTTTGGATCTCCTTGGTCTGCCAGCTCTAAGGATGTGTCCTAACCACACAAAAGGAGTAAAGAGGGGGTGACATTGAAGAGAATCGCTTTCAAGACACACAGGCATCAATAAAGTGGAATAAATTAGCTGCTCTGTGGAGATCTGTCAGTAATAGAAAGAAGAGCCAAGCTGAGTGTTGCTTCTGCAGCACAAAAGGGATGGGAGCATCTTTAGTGAGCTGGCTGGCAGCAGCAATCCCAAACCAGCCTCATTTGTCGTTACCTTGGTATGTCCAGTGCACTGTGTGAGAGCAGCTCAGGGGCAGCAGGTAGAACAGGACAGCTGAGATCCACATCTCCCTCGTTGTACCTGCAGTCAGAACCGAGGTGAGCAGCATCATGAGGTAAAAATCCTCAGGAAGCATCGATTTCAATTTACTCCAGGGCTGCTTTGTCCAGCACCCATCCCTCCCTTCCCCTCACCCATCCACAATGATAAAAGCAAACAGTGGTGGGTGCCCCATCCCTGGGGGTGTTCAAGGCCAGGCTGGATGGGGCCCTGGGCAACCTTGTGTAGCTCCAGGCCTGAGGCTGGTTGCCCTGCCTGTGGCAGGGGGGTTGGAGCTCTGTGATCCTTGGGGTCCCTTCCAACCCAGACCATTCTATGATTCTATGAACAGACAGTCAGCTTTAACCACTAAAGGCTCTTTATTGATCCTCTGAACCTAGCTGTCAGTGCAAGTACCAGGTTTCCCCCACCAATACCTGACAGCCTCAGACTTGCTGTCCGACCCCAGCAGCTACACTCTCTGCCCACTGCTCCTGTCCATCCGTTCCCAATGAGCAGGAAGAAAAGCTTCCCTGCAAGTATGTGTAGAACAGCACTTGGTAAGCAAAGATACCCAACACAGGTCTCAAACACTGTCCTGATGTGGCCAGCAGTTTCCTTGTTACCAAGGCAAAAGGTATTGAAGGGTCTGGTTTTCAGAAGTTCTGAGCCTTCACAATCTTACTAGAAGTCACCAGTGTAGACACTTAGCTCCTTTGAAAAGCAGATTTCTGTGGCCAGCTTTAAAATTGCTCCACATCCTCAAGCCTAGTATTTCAAAAGCATTTTGCTTTCACTGCCTTCCCTACTGACTGCAAATCTAGTTTTGAATGTGAGAAATTTGCAGCCTTTGGAAAATCCAGAGCTCTGAAAAGCCCTTTGAAAGATACAGGTATGAGATGAGATGCTGAAACCCTGGTGGCTTTTTAAAAAACATACAGGAATTCAAATGAAAACTAGCCAGTGTCAGATCTCTGAATGCTTCTGTGGACTTCAGCAGCTGCTCTGGATCTTCAGACACTCTATTTCCTTAAAAATATGTCCCAACCAAGTAATTGCCCAAGGTCCATTATAAAAAGTAATTCATTAGACCAGGTTCTTCTCACTGGCTTTTTGTATCCTGCTGCTAGGGAAATGCTATTCCCTTTGAAAAGCTTTCTCCTCCCCCCAAGAATGATCTGCTACAGCCAGCCCTTCCTGCCCAGCAGTGCCTCCCAACCCATAAACCCACAGTTCAGTAACAAAAGGGAGCAGGAATCTCCCCAGGAACGGAATTTTCACCTGGTACTGAGAGGAGCTACAGCCTCCACCAAATATGCTCCAACTTTGCTGCTGATTTTTAGGTGACAGGCAAGATATATTTGCTAAGAAAGGTCACATCAGTGAAATCTGAGCACTCCTGTTTGTAAAGTCCCTACAATAGTATTTGTAATTATTCTTTTCAGCAATAAGGTACGTGCTAACAGCAACTCAACAGAGCCATAGATGAGTTAGAGATTTCAAGTGAGCTCAAGTTTCTAGGATTAAACTGTGCTGAAGAATAGAAGCTGGGTTTTTTTTTTTAGTCAAAATCTTATTCTTTGCAAGTGAATCGTTAACATTAAAGGCCTTCCCTGGTTTGCTGGTTTTCTCAGTGCATATTTAATCTTTGGAAACTGCTGTAATACCAACTTGATTACCCAAATGTGTATTTTCCCCTCTCTTCCCTAAAGAAGTCATTTATTCTGACAGTTGCACTGAACTGTGTAAGGGCTAAACTAATCAAACATGCCCTGCGATGCACTTCATAATCCTTGTGTATCTAGTTGGGTAAATAAGCTCTGAAATCAGCTGAGGGAGAAATTGGGGTGGGAGGGGGGGGTTTATACCTGTTTATGCTCCACACAGCAGCACATGAGGGTGTGAACAAGGGTGAAGAGCAGAGGTCACCTCTGCACCACAGCATCCCTCCCATCGCCCTGCCAGGAGTGTTTAAATAGATGTCACTTAGGGACAAGCTGTTTCTCTTGCCTCTGCTTTATTGATCAGCTAGCCCAGTCTGCACAGAGGATCTGAAATAAAGCCCATTTGGGAACCCACTGGTGCCAGGGAGCTGGAGATGACAGTGAATTAATTTTTAATGGAGCTTTTGCAGCATGCTAAAACTGTGACATTGCACTTGACATCAGCAGGAGCTGTGTGTGCTCAGCACGTCCAAAACCCACATCTCTCTCCCAGCTCAAGTTAGCTGGGAGTAGGATTTACTCAGGGCACCAAGTCTGAATTTGTTTTGGATTTGCAACAGAACAATTTTAATTAACCTCTTCAAGTGTATTTCAATATTAAGCTTCTAACTACCAGCTAAGTAATGTGGAAGAAGCCCTTCTCTATAAAGCATCACACACATCACCAGATACTTACTGGTTCTTAGAGCTGTAGCTTTTTAAGTGTATATGGTGTTAAACCTGTCTAGCTTGACACTTGTCTTTATTATTCATCTGGTGTGCTACCTCAGTATAGTTGCTAGAGGAAAGTGTGAACGTAGTGCCTAGGAACTCCAGATACCACAGCTGGATTGTGCTCAAAGGTAAACTGGTGGATTAGAGGTGAAGAAGTCTGTAGGTCTAACAGGAATCATCTCTACACCCAAATTTAGCCAGCAGGAAAATCTACTGCCAGCTAGCTCAGCCATGAGTATTCCTGGTGTGATTTCTTCACAAAGCCAGGCTACTTTCACACAGACTCAGTTACACAGGCTCCAGCCTCCCCCCTCCTGCCCCCAACTACAGTAGGAAATAAGCCTTTAATCCCACATCATTGGCTTCCCTGCACTTCACTTTTATCTCTACAGTTTCCCCTGACTCTTTGCCATCTTTTAAATCCTGCTTCTGCCAGGCTATTCCCTCTGTCCCTGCTGGCCTAAAGCTCAGCTCAAGCCTGACTTTCAGACCCATCCTGAGTATTGGTAGCCACGTCAAAACCTTGACATCGTACTGAAATAGCTGGCTTGATCCCTCAGTGCTCCTTTGACCCAGAACTTCAAAGGGTTAACCCCTTTCCCTCTGAATCAGCAGGAATTTCACCAGGGGTTGCAGTAATAGCTGCATCGCTCCCATGTCCTGCAAACATTTGACCAGGAACAGGCTGTTTGGTGTGAGATGGGCAGATTGCCTTCAATCAGGCTATCTAGGTTTTCATGGGTCTAAACCCTCTCCAGATAAAGCTCTCTGCTGAACTTGTGCTGGATGAATGAAAGTGTTCAGAGCCTACCTGGGTTGTGGAAAGGACAAAAAGCAGCTAGTGCTGGTTGGCCCAAACCCATGAGTAAAGCTGGCTTGAAACATGAAATCCTTCTAGTCAACAGTTCCTCTAATGTTTTTACATCTTCCTTCCAAAACTGGCCATTTTTGGAATTTTGGCTGTAGGAGTTTGGTTTTTTCCCCTCCTTTTATATTTTTATTTCCCCCTTTTGTCTCCTGGCTTTCAGCTACCTACAGAGAGCACGTAAATCAGAGGTAGCAAAGCACAAGAATTCATTTCTCCAGTTCAATCTCTTTAGGCTTCCTTCTTCTTCCATAATATTTTGATGTGCTCAGCTAAATCACCTTCCACCACCATAATTTCATAAGTTTGTTGATGCTGCTGAAGCTTTGTGATAGAAAGAGGCTTTGAGGCAAGCAGAGATGGACACTGGAGGTTTACACCAGTGTTCCTAAAAGCAGGATTTGCCCCATTTAAAGCAGAGAGGTTTCCTCTGCAAACTCCATTTCACGGTCTAACAGATCTCAGCATTAGCTGCCTGCAGTTCATTGTCAGCCTAAATTTGCTTTTGCTCAGTTTCAGCCAATTACTCTTAGTGATAGCTATAGTCCTTGGATTATCTTCAAATGCTTTTCCCTCTTTACTGTTCACATCACTTCTGGGAGGCGGGGGGGGGG
>VZTU01015943.1:201528-234418 GCA_013400835.1 Zapornia atra
GCAGCCCCGGAACCTCCCCCCCCGGCCCCCCCCCCCGGGTAGATGGGGCTACGCCGGCCTTGCATACGGGCCGGGCCGGGCCTAGGTGATCTCCGAGCGGGTGCTGGCTGCTGTGGGCGTGCTTCTCGCTCCAGAGCACGCCAGCGGTATCGCGGGGGCGGGAGGGAGGCCTGCACCGGCCGTAGCCCCGTCAGCGTGCGAGGGGAGGGGGTGTGTGGGTGGGTGGGTGTGTGGGTGGTAAAACCTTCCGGGGAGCGCGGTGGGTCAAGGCTTATTCCAGAGGCAGGGTTTAACCTCTCTCTCTTAATCATTAACAGTTTCTGATGGATTGTGTGTCGTGATTTGGACCTTCCCCTCTTTAGGGGCAGTGGATGTCCTTCAGCTTGGCATCTCAAATATTTAATTTGATGTCAGCACTCCAGTGCTGCACGTATCTTAAGTCTTGTAGTGGAGTTCATTAAGTGCTGGCTATCTCAAGGTAGCACCAGGGGGGAGCTGTACCTGGCGACTTGATGTGCATCTCTGAGTCTTAAAAAGAGGGGGAGGACATGCCCTTACCCAGCTTACCTCGTGCAACGCTGCCAGAGCAGCTCTTGGTGTGTCTCCTGTTCCGTTACTTGCCTGCTGAGTCACAGGGCAGGGCTATGACTTTTGGAGCCTGCCAGGAAGTAGTGAAGTTCGTCATCCAAACCCACAGATTGAGGCAATGCAGTTTCAGGCCTCCATCTTACTGAGCGACGAGAGTGAAAGTGGTTCGGCATGCCTGTGACTTCTCCCTGCCAGGCGTTGTTTAAAACTCATTGCATCATGTTGCAGAGCATAGAGGTGCTCTAGTGCTGTGGTATGCAAAAGAGGAGGATGGGTCCATATTTGTCCAGTTTTTAGGAGTGCTTCAACAGTAGAATTGCCTGGTTAGGGTCTACTGCAGTGAGGCCAAAGGTCTAAGGAGCAGTCAGCTCTTTTCAGAGTGGTGGTTGTGTGAAAGTTAGGAGTTTTTGAGGACTTTCGAGTGCCATGTAAGACTTTCACCGATAACTTCATGGCAATTCTGTAATAAGACACTAACTAGGATAGTTCTTTCTATGGCCAAACTCTAGTGCTGTGGTTTTCATCTCCATTCAGGTGCTTGTGCTGTTCAGCCTTAGCTCTAGCTTAAGGTAGATGTGGCTCCAAAATAGGTCATAAATACAGCTTCTGGTGATAAAGTTGGCTGTAAGCAAAATACCTGAAAATTATTTTAAGTTGGAGTAGTGTGCATTATTGTGAGTACTGAATTCTTTGTGCAAAGCACAGGATCAGATAGCAAGTGATGGTTTCTTGAAGTTCAGTTGATAGTGAAGCTGGTATTCAGAACTGGCAGTGGTATGTTGGGCTGTAACTTAGCCTTGAAGGAGATAATACGTGCTCCTGGGAAGGTCAGGAAAGCTAGTGCCTGTGGTTCCTCCTCTAAAGGGAGACACTGACCTTGCCAGCAGATCATAGTACGTGCATGCATTAAATACCGCCCTGGTATTTCTGTGTGTTTGGCTAGTCTCATCATCGAGTACAAAGGTCTGGAGCTCTCTTGTGTTAGCGTTTCTACAGCTAGACCTTTGCATGGACTGACTCTCCCTTTCTAGATGAGTTGAACTGAGGCAGAACACATAATGCTCAGCTTGTGATGAGCTAAACAGCATCAGATTCTTATCCAGGAATAGCTCAGTGGGAAAACTTTCTTGAGCACGCAAGTGAGGGGGTTTGCAAATGAGTAGGGGGAAAAAAAATGGTGTGATGAATTCCTGGAATGGCAAAGGGCTGTGAAATGCCTCCCCCTAAAGAAAAGGGAGGGATTACTAGGGGGGTCATTTGTGGAGGATGCTTGAGTAAAGTTAAACCTGACAGACATTCCCAATGGAAGCTCCTGCAGAGTGCATTCCTGAAGGGCCATCTTCTTTGTGAAGGTGAAAAAATAGTCCTTGCATTGCCCCAGGACTTCCTGTGAGCTGGCTGTGCTTTCAAAGAATAAAACACCTCATGTTTTCTTGCAAAGCCTGAAAAGTTTAAGGCATAGCAGGTGCCCTTTTCAGATAAAGGGGGATTTTTCCTATTAGCCATTGCTCAGTGCACATGCAGAGAGAGAAGCGTTAGCATGGATGGGGCTGATAAGAGGAGAGTTGCAGGGATTTATTTCTATCCTATGCATTTTCTGATAAGTTAAGTGATGGCACCATGCAGTCATCTCTGTCTTACTGTAAATCAGGCAGTATCTAAAAATCTTTGTGCTGCTTAGTGCCAGAACTGGAGGGGACACTTTAAAGCCAACGGGTTGAACTAAGTAGCTGCTTTTTTTAAACATGGGGAGGGCACGAATGAGTGTATGACTTTAACCCTCCTCACACATACACACTGTACAAGCAGCAATATTTCTAAGGCCCTGCTTTCTAAACTTTGCAGTAACTGCAGAGAGATTCATGACCATTTCTGTAAACAGGGTTACCACCCATATTTGCTTGCCAAAAAGCAGCTTCTAGATAGTTCTACATCTGAGGCTGATCTTCCTTCTCTGCAGATGGGCTGGGTTTGGTGCCAGTCAAGAGCTTTCAGGCATTTGTATAACTTGATTTTTAAAATGTAGCTGAGCTTATATAAGGCATTCCTCACTGTGGTTTTCTTAAGGAAAAGTGTATAATGTATGAAAAGAGAGGGAGAAGAAAGTATTCAAAAGAGTGTAGTGATTTTTCTTCCTTTTAAGAGGAAAATCTATTCCTGTAAATACTTAGGGTGTAGCTATTAATGCAACTTCCTAATTAGAGCTGTGCCTGTCTGTTTCTATTTCAAGATAGGTTACATTTGGCTCTGAACAGCTGCTGTGCATGCTAAGAACTGTTGCACTTGAGTTTCTTATCAGAGTTCTAACTGGTAAGAGACTTCCTGTATTAGGATTCCTTGGCTGCTCTTTGGTGATGAGGTTACATTCCCTTCAGTCTCTCTGGAAACAAGATTTTTGGTTTGATGTTGTTCTTCCTACCTAGGTTGAGATTTCTATCCTCTCAATGTGCAGCTCTTAACTTTGATCAAGTATAGAAAAGTTTTCTCAGTTGAAATAGTGTGAAGGTTTTATGTTCTTAGGACCACAGATGGTACTGCAGGATATAAATGTCAAGCTGATGCTAGCAGCAACACTTGCTGTGTGCTGAGAGGAATGTGAGGTCCCTGGGAAGGGGGGGTGCGATGTGGGTGAGTTTGCACCAGTGGCACTGATGGGCTGTGTGGGAGAGGGACCAGCTGGCAGGTCTCGTAAGAGGGGTGAGAGTTGGCTGATGCTAGTTGTGCCTGTGGCCAATTTAAGCTGCTGGATGTGTCTAGAGAGCCCAAACAAGTAGGGCATGGAAAACAGGGAATGGGATCTCTTGGGAGCAGCATGAGCAGTTTGTGTGGCAGCTCTTGTGGGAAGGGTATGCTGGTGACTGGGCAGCTGCCTGCCCTGCTAACCTGCAGGCTTATAAAGTGACTGATGGTCACCAAAACTCACCTGGTGGCTGTACAAGCCTACCTAAAAGCTTGAGGTGTCCAGGGAATTAGAAGGATAACCTCTTTCAAAAGATTCACAGTTTTATTAGTGGACTCTTTTTTTTTTTTTTTTTCTTCTCCTGAGAGCTACAGGGAAACTGTCTTGCTGAAAGGGAAGAGTGTCCACCTGCTGCAACAGCAAGGCTGTGGCTGAAACCTGAACAGGAGCACTGCGGCTTACCTGTGTTGATGTTTCCTCCCAAGGACTGGAATACCTGCCCAGACCTTAGGTTGCATGGTGCTTCAGTTACCTGGCAGTCTGGCACATGCAGGCAGCAGTGGATATTATATCTGCAAGTGCATACAGGGAAAAATGTCTTTGTACAAGTAGCTGTGTTACAAGAGGAGCTGAACAGGCTGTGCAGTATCCAGGGATGCAAGCAGGAAGGAGGATATGGAGTCTTGTGCACTGTCCCAGGCTGAGCCCTGCTTTAATGCTGTGCAAGGGGGAGGAAAGCTTGAATTCAGCCTTGAGCTGAATTGAGGCAAGTAAGTCATGAGGTGGAGACTGGGCCCTTGTCTCCAGTTGGTGTGGAAGAACCTTCCACTGCTTTGAAAGGCACCTGTTCAGCAGACATGATGCTCTTGGGTTGTGGAAAGAAGAGCATGTGATTAATAGACAGGATCCAGGAGAAACAAACCATGTCAAATCAATCCAGCCACACACCTGCATTAGAACTGATGCCACACAAAAAAAAACCCCAACATGTAAGACATGAGTAATTAAAGATTCCTTACCAAGAGGCTCTGAAGCCCCTTTTTCCATTCAGATGCTTTCTCTAGAGGTGCTTGATGCACTGTCAAACTTGAATTTGTGGCATCACTGAGAGACTAGCAAGCCTGCTGAACAGTACAGATTATCCTGTGCTCCTAGAGGTGTGTGTAAGGTGTAATGATACTGCAGGGAGGTAGTGTAGAAGCATCAAAAGATACTGTGTCCCTTGGAGCAGTGTTTAAGGGAACAGGAGTGTAGGTAGTCAGAGAAGGGGGTTCAAGAAGGAGGAAATGAATTCAACAGGCAATTGGCAGGCTGCCTAGAGGGTGCAATGCTCAGGGCTTTGGCTTTAATGATTATGGATCAACCTTTGAGAAGTGATTCTTCTATGAGCTGATGGGATTCACCTGACCAAGTAGAGCAAGAGCATTTTTGCCAGCAAGCTGCCTAGACTTAAAAGGAGAGCTTTAAATAATGAGGCTTAGTGTGGAAGAGAGGTGGAGTAGCCAAAAGCCAGGGTATGCTGATATATTAGAAACCAACAGGGAAACAATTGTGAATTTTATGAAAGCTGTTCAGGCTTGTTCTAAAGAAGATGACTGAGTAGGTAGCCCAGCTAACCTACCAGCCTGGTGCCTCTAAACCAATGCATGCAGAATGGGTAACAAACAGGAGGAGGTGGAAGCCCCTGTGCATCTAGAAAGCTATAATCTAATGACTGTCACTGAAACTTGGTGATGAGAGTGATAGAGGATGGCAGAGGCTGCCCAGGGAAATTGTGGATCATTGGAAGTGCTCAAAGTCAAGTTGAATGGGGCTTTGAGCTGCCTGACTTAGTGAAAGATGCCCTGCCTGTGACAAGGGCATTGAACTAGATGATGCTTGAAAAGGTCCTTCTGGCCCAAACCAGGTCTGTGATCAGTGTTGAACTCTGTTTGTCAGGTATTAAAGATGTCCATCCTCAAGATCCACGCCCGTGAAATCTTTGACTCTCGTGGGAATCCCACTGTTGAAGTAGACCTCTATACCAACAAAGGTGAGTCCTTTATCTGTAGGTGTATGTTCCTCCTTGCATCTGGGAGAACTAAAGGGACAGTGAAAAGTGTACAGACTGGCTTATCAGTGGAATTGTGCTTGCTTTTTCCTCCCTGTGTATAACATGTTGCTGAGCCTGCTGTGGGACTTGCAGGAAAAATACCTATCTCCTACTGGGATGAATTTGCTGGGCTCAAGATAGAGCTCAAGGACAGTGATGGATTTCTTGGTGTGCTGCTTTTTTAGTCTTAATTGTGCAAGTGTTAACCCAAGCCTATCTTCCTCCCCTTGCCCTGAGTGTAAGCTGGGGTAGCAGTTGCAAATTAAGAGTTAATGAGGCCTTTGTTCCTGTCCATGAGCAGCTGCTAATGGTCTTGGTTTTCAGTGTTCTCTAAGGTCTGTATGACTCCACTTGAAGTTTAATTCTTGATTTGTCTAGCAGTCATCTTCTGTAATGAAACAGTCTTCTGCTGCAGAGCTGAAGCTTGGGTAATGGCTTCTTCTCTGTAAGCACTCAGGCATGACTAAACAACTTGTCTAATTGGGTTTTCACGTCTTATATTTTTAATTATTGGAGGAGCTTCCTTTGGTTTGTTTCTTGTTCATCCCATATCTGATAGGATCTGACAAAGGCATTGTGCAAATACATACCAGTTTGGTTTGGTGGAATGAACAAACACAATAGCTGTAATACACTAACTCAATAGCTGATCTTTCTGCCTCAAAAGATTAATGTGGTCATTTAATGAGATTGCCCCTACTAAGCTCTTTGTAGTGGGATAAGGAAAAGACTGAAGTTGGCATCCTGAACTGCAGGCAGAGCAGGCACCACTGTACTGATTTACCTATAAAATTCAGCATCCTTGGCTGGAAGAATGAACTGTCTGGGTGGTTATGCTGTTACCACAGGAGTTCAGAACTCTTGTTAACAACAGTGACCTCCTAATTTTCCTTGGTATGCCATATCTTAGAAGAATTTAAGAGCTTGCCTGCCAGACTGAGATCAAAAGTAGATTCAGTGAATAAAGCTACCTTTTTTGGGAGGGCAATGGATGACTTCCATAACTTAAACACTTGAAGTACACAGTGGAAGAGAATGAGTCAACTTGCCATTGGTTTAGTGTGGGACACTGATCAACTGGTGGTGCTGTAAAGAAGCAGACACTTCTCTCTGGAGAAATGAGCAGAGATGTGGTTAAGAGATCGCCTATCCTATCTGCAGGGATGGAAGTATGTGTTAGGTTGGGATGCTGTATGGATGGGGAGCGTTTTGTGGGTTTGAATGTGCTAAGACCATTCTTTTTCTGTTGTACCAGGTCTGTTCAGAGCTGCTGTTCCCAGCGGTGCATCAACTGGAATCTATGAAGCTCTGGAGCTCCGTGACAATGACAAGACACGCTATATGGGCAAAGGTAAACCTGAATTTCAGTACCCAGCTTGGTCTGTTACAATGGCAGTGTTGCTGCAGAGGACACATGAGCTCCTTCACTGCTCTCTGTGTTCTGCACAAGGCATGGCAATGAAGCAGAAGCAGTGTGTGCCACCCGTGGGCTGTGTGGCAGGGGCAGAGGTAAAGCACAGACTGCTGGGTTTTCCAGGGGACAGTGTAGAGAGCACAGCTACATAGTGATGGACATCACTGTACTTCCCTAGGTGGGTTTGTGGAGCTCAGGCATGCCAGCTAGGTGATAAAGTCTCTAGTACAGTATGCCCAAACATACTTTGTTATACCACCCCTGTTGCCCCGCATGTTGGTGCATGTAAGAGCACAGAGTGATTTTAGTAGTGTCCTAAGAATGTCTAAGCTACCTGCTGCGAAAGGCTTGGCAGTACTGCAGCCAGTCACAAGATCTCTTCATAGACCAAATTTCAAAGAACTGTTAAATGTATGTGCTTTGGCACTGTAGACTCCTTAGAATCCTGAAACTGACATTTATGCCAATGGCAGACCGTGGCTAATGTGCAGCTTTATGCTGGTAATTGTGGAGGATGCTTTTATTTTGGACTGCATAATAGCTGAAGCCTCTTTGTCTTTTGTTACAGGTAGCCAGGGTACTTAGTGTTAGTTTGTCTAGGGACCAATTGTGTGTCCTGAAAGGAAGCTAAGCACCAAGTCACCAGGCTGGCTTGGTAACAAGTAAGGGGGAAAGTGAATAGCCACCTACAAGATTTCATTACCCTAATAAACACCCTAACAGTAATTCTTATGACTGCTCTGAGAGCTTCAACAGTCAGGACTTGGACTGCTTTTTAGCTTGCTGCTGTAAAAGCATTGGCTGTGCCTTCGTCATTTTAACTTTTGGCTGGAAGAGAGAACTACTTGCCTTCAAACTTTCCTGCCAGTCAGCTGAAAGGAAGCTGAAATGTGTGCCTATTAAGGAAGAGTGGTTAGAATGGATAACTACTGAATACTTGGAGAGGCTTGTCTGAGAAGATATATGGTTGTTACTGCTTCAACACAGAATAAACTCCTAGGTGACTGAATATCCAAAGAGATAAGAAGAGCTTATGCTGTTTACTGTGGTCCTTTTTTCTTGAGAAGAGTAAATGTGTACTTGCCTCTGTTCTAAATGTGTGTGTGCTTAGACTCATTAAATGTGATCTTACAGACTGTTCTTCCTGGGACTAATTAGGCAGTAGTCTAGCTCTACAACAGGCTACTTCAGCTGAAGGTTTTTGTCAGCTGGGGAATAACGTGAGTTATGAAAAAATAATCACCAAATGGGGTGAGTTGCAGATAGCTGGTAGTTCTTGTGTAATATAAATCTCCAGACTAAAGCCATTTAAAAGGCAATGTGATTCAGGGTGCAATTAATTACCTAGCATTCACCAGCTCTGAGGCTGAGGTGGTTGTAAGTCTTTGAACACTACGCAGGGATGATGCTGTTCCTTAGGCTAATAGAGATAGCTGTGGTATGATGGTATCTGCTTATGGTGAAGAAGCAAGTTCATGCTGGAACTGCTGGTTTACACAGTGATGGGCTACACAGATTAAAAGGATGGTGCTGTCTTCATGCTTTGCTCCCTGTCTGAAGCAAGAGCAGACAATTTCTGTGCCTGCATCCAGCCAGGTACTGGGATGTTGTATCAAGTGTAAAACATGTGCTAAGGTGGTGCCTTAGTGTACAGAACCATAGCAGATAGTGAAATGCCTGAGCTGCTGCATGCTGAACTTCTGAGGAAATCTTTCTCTTCCCCTCACTCCCCCATTCTATGCATGGGTAGGAGTAGCCTATCCTAAAACCTCTCTAAATGCTGTCATTCAGCCAGCTGAGATTTGGTTCCACAGTGGGGTTTGCTATAGTACAGAGACCTGTGTGGAAAGACCAAATACAGCCTTGCTGACTGATGCAGTTTCCTCCACTTTTGGAACCCTCTGTTTCTGCTCTGCTGCTCAGTATCAGACACTTGCTAACTTGTAGGTCTGTTTACCTGTTTGTGTCCTCTTCTTTTTCTTGCATGACTGGCTTTGGTTTTGGCTGTGAGTCTTCATCTCTTCCTTGATTCTCTTGTCCATTTCGCTTCTGTCAGGTGTATCCAGAGCTGTTAAATATGTTAACGAGTTCCTGGGGACAGCACTGTGTACACAGGTAATGGATGTGCTTTCACTGCAACCTTGTCACTTGGATGACTTTCTCCAGTGCATGGTCTTGCAAACTAACATTGCAGCAGGCATTCCTAGATGATGCTTACTTCATGTGACTTCCATTCAATCGACATGACCTCTGTAAGTGTTCAGCTGTAGCTGTAAGCTCAGGTTGGATTGGGGTTTGTATAGCATGAGGTGGTATTCTTGAGTTTACTGTTTCTGAGATCACCTACTAATGCCTGCAAAGCCAGTGTGGTTGACCAGTGTCTGATTTGCTTGTTCCTTCCAGGTGTTTCAAAAGCTGTTGAGCACGTCAATAAAACAATTGCACCTGCACTGATTAGTAAGGTAGGAGCAATCTGTCTTCTGCTAACATCAGTTAATGCCAGTCCAGTGCATCCAGACTGGTGGGTTGTCTCCCTAGAGACAGTTATGGGAACTGTATTACATGGGGGGGGTATTGAGGTGCATGTGAACAAACTGACCTACAGTAATAAGCTTTACTTATTTACTGCATATCTAACACTTAATCAAAACAATCTCCAGCAGCAAAGTGTTGTTGTGTGCAGCAATATTTAAGCACCTGGGAACCTCAGTGGTGTGCAGTTAAGATACAAGCTACTTCATGCTCAAAAATGGTGGCTGAATGATGGGGAGGGAGTGGGTTTTATCCAAACTGGCTAATTTGGAAGGGAATCTGAGTAAAGTCTGCTTGACTGAGATTCCTCTGTGAGTGCTAAGCCCTAGCAAGAAAGAATGGTGCAACATTAAGTAGTAATGCATAAAATGATTGCATGTTCTTAGTCGTAAGTCCAGACATTGTGTAATAAGTTACAAATGGGTGTATGTGGTGTGCAATCTGTTTGTCCTTGAGCTTGTAGTAAAGGGACAGGTGACATGAATTGGAGCTTTCTCCTATGCCAGGCAGGTAGTAGTGTAAATGTCAGGAAGTCAAAGGAAATAATAGACTTACAGCCCTGAATGTGAATAACACAAGTTTTTGATATGTCTATCTTGCCTGTCAATCCTGGTTTGCTGGAGATGGCCAGAGGAGCTGCTGTGTGGTAATGACAAGAGCTAGTCCATTCAGCCATTGGTGGTTGTCCTTTAGCAGCTCTTGGTGCCTCTCATGGAGATGAAAGTGCAGGGGGTAGGTGGGAGTTTATAGAGCTGTGCTTGGTGTCAAGCAGTGGTTGCTTTGCTTCTCTCTGCAGAATGTCAATGTTGTGGAGCAAGAGAAGATTGACAAACTGATGCTGGAAATGGATGGATCGGAGAACAAATGTAAGTGGGCTTTGTCTTGCAGAGATGCATGAAAAGATGAAGACTGGGCATGTGCTGTGCACTGCCATAACCAAGACCATGATGCTGGTATTGCTGGGTCTTCAAAATGTAGCATTTCAGTAAACAGTGTCTTCCTGTTGCAGCTAAATTTGGTGCCAATGCCATCCTGGGGGTGTCTCTGGCTGTATGCAAAGCTGGTGCTGCTGAGAAGGGTGTCCCATTGTACCGTCACATTGCTGACCTTGCTGGAAATGCAGAAGTCATTCTTCCAGTTCCTGTGAGTGTCTTGATGGGGCTAACTGAAGACTTGATCTGACCAAGTGCTTCATGAGGCCTTGGATCAAGTCTTCTAGTTAACATAAATGCTGTTACCCCTTTTCCCTAGAACATTCTAACTTGACTTTTCTTTCTGGTTACTCCAAGGCTTTCAATGTGATCAATGGTGGCTCCCATGCTGGCAATAAGCTGGCTATGCAGGAGTTCATGATCCTCCCTGTGGGTGCTGACAGCTTCAAGGAGGCAATGCGCATCGGTGCAGAGGTCTATCACAACCTAAAGAATGTAATCAAGGAGAAGTATGGCAAGGATGCAACCAATGTGGGTGATGAGGGTGGCTTTGCTCCCAACATCCTGGAAAACAAAGAAGGTGAGAATATGCCTCCTCCCACACTTAGCTCAACTGTTAGAGACTGAAGCTGGTATCTGTCCAGTATCAATGGAAAACAAGACCAGTAGGCTGTAGGACTTCATTCTGTTTCTTCACTTCTATCCTGACAAACTTTCCAGGATATTATACTGGTGTGGCCCAGTATAGGACCACAGAGCTAGTCCCTTGGACATCACTTTACACAGCTTGACAGCACAGCTTTGACTTCAAGGCCTCCTTACTGTTTCTTTCCTGTAGCAGTGTAAGGGAATCTTACCCCCTTACACTTGCAGTGATGTGGGAATGTCAGTGTGCATTCCAGGTTTCCCAGAAGTCGGTAGTCAAAGTTGAGTGGAGTTGTTTTTAATGCTAACCAAGGAAGAAAACAGTTTGAACTGTGCCTGGTGATGTGTGGGGGTGTGTGAAGGCTTGCCTGGGAAGTTGGAGGTTTTGCTGCTTCTGCAGCTAAACAATTCTGTTCAGAAGCCTGTGGGGGAGGGAGGCAGTTTGTCTTTTGGAAAGGAAAACACTTGATCCTACAAAAGCTGTACCAGAAGAGCTGGTTTTCTGCCTCTGCAGAAATGAAGCTGCTGGTAAGTCAGCAGAGTACTCGAACTCTAAGTTACTTGTTACTTTAAAGCTGTTAGTTATATTATTATTGAAGGTAGCCTCTGAACTGCACTGCTGGGCACTGGGCACTCTATGCCAGCACCAGAAATGGAGGTGCCTGAATCCTGTAGTCATGTCCAACTCTGGCTGGTGTGTACCTAAGCAGGTGTCAGTGAAGATGACCTTGAATGACTTACAGTCCAAGGAATTTGTGGTGTTGGCAGCAGTTGTTTGCAGTTTGTACTGCATGAACACCTAAAAAAATCCCCATAAACTGCAACCCAATAAAACCCCACTTTATCTAAGCTTCCTGCTGTAAATAGTCTCTCTGACCCAGCTGCTTGCCTTTGAGTCAGGAGTGACTGGGAGAGTCTTACTGGTCATGACCATTCGCTTCCTCCTTTGGGCTCTGCCTACCAGGCTAGTGTAGCAGGTGGTATCCAGAGGCTGCTACCGAGTCGTTCCATTCCCTCCTCTGCATGCAAGTGGAGAACTGGCAGGTGTAAGGAGAGGGTTCCTGGTGCAGAAGGAGGCTGTATATCACACACTGCCTGCCAGGGTTTGGCTGCTACCCACTTCCATGGTCAGCACCTGGTCTGGAGCTAAAAGGGATTAAGTGCACTTCTCCCTGCCACATGCACCAAGCTGGAAGCGGATGTGGTATCATCGCGTATTAAGCTTTCTGGGCTGGCATGTGTAGTCCTGCCTGAAGAGATTACAAATCCCATAATGGTGTCTCAAGAGTATTACAAGCTAAAAGCAGTATTAAAGTAGTATCTTGTTCCAGTCAGTTCAGAAGTGAGAGAGTTTAAGAATGTTTTCTATGCAGTTTTGGGGCTTTCCAAGGGCATAATGGAAATTCTTTGCCAAGTGAATGTACTGTTGCTGGTGAATTAATAGGTTTTGAGGTAAGGTGTTTGTTAACTTAGAAATGCTTTACTGTGTTTCAGCTCTGGAGTTGCTGAAGACAGCTATCAGCAAGGCTGGCTACACTGAGAAGGTTGTCATTGGCATGGATGTGGCTGCCTCAGAGTTCTACCGTGATGGAAAGTATGACCTGGACTTCAAATCCCCTGATGATCCCAGCAGATACATTACTCCTGATCAGCTGGCTGACCTGTACAAGGGCTTTGTCAAGAGCTACCCCTGTAAGTTCTTCATCAAGAAAAACCACAGTAGTAGTGGTGAATAGGGATTGATTGCTGAAGGAAGGAGTTAGGAGAGAGCAGAGCAAATGGTTCTTGCCAGCAGTACTTGGCAGCAGCACTTCAGTGCCACTGCTTTCAATGCCACCCTCAACGATCTTGTTTATCTTAAAGCTCCTTGTATCCCTCTACAGTGGTGTCCATTGAAGACCCCTTTGACCAGGATGACTGGGCTGCCTGGAAGAAGTTCACTGGCAGTGTTGGCATCCAGGTGGTTGGTGATGATCTGACTGTGACCAATCCCAAGCGCATTGCCAAGGCTGTGGAGGAGAAATCCTGCAACTGCCTCCTCCTTAAGGTCAACCAGATTGGCTCTGTGACAGAGTCCCTGCAAGCGTAAGTGTTCCCCTCTTGGCTGTGGCTGGGAGGGGGGATTATCTTAGTTGAGGGAGGTGAACATAAAGACCAGAGCTAGTGGAATAGAAATCTGATGGGTATCTGTAAAGGGAGAACAGTTACTAATCTTTGAAGTCATGTAGGCACTTCCAGTACCTTTGCTGGGTCTAAGCAATGTGTAAAAGCAGCACATCATCACTGTGTTATCACACAATCACAACCCTGACATGTACCTAAGGGCAGTTCTGTCCTGCCAAGGCAAGACATGCCTGCCACTTGGCAGTGCCACTGGAGCAAAGGCTGCTGAGCACATGGGCACGGTGTGACACTCTCTGTTCTATCTTCTAGCTGCAAGCTTGCCCAGTCCAATGGCTGGGGTGTGATGGTGAGTCATCGCTCTGGAGAAACAGAAGATACCTTCATTGCTGATCTGGTAGTTGGTCTCTGCACTGGTCAGGTTGGTACCTGTCGCTGCTGTGGTTTGCCTTGTTGCTTGATGAGGTGATACAGTGATGAAGCCATACTGTGTGCAGCAGGTGGGGTCTGTTCTGACTTTAAGCATGCAGATGGCTGTTCCTGTGTGTAGGACACTGATTTGTCTGATGGGAGTGTGACATGGGAACACGTTATCTTGTGTCAACTGACCTTTAACCACCAACTTAAAGAAATGTTAGGTGACTCCCATGGGGGTATTGGGATTTCCTCATACTGAAGCTGTTGGCAATGAACAGCCTTTATTGCTCCCAAGCCCTGTCCTATTTGAGCATACAGATGTTAGAGCCTGATGCTGACGTGAAGCTTGTCATTATGCCTATTACTCTGAACAGAGTACAACAGTTTTGCATTGGCATCTGTGGCCTTGTTTCTGCTGTAGCTCTTGACTAACCTCCTGATTGGTCTTTCAGATCAAAACTGGTGCCCCTTGCCGGTCTGAGCGTCTAGCCAAGTACAACCAGCTGCTGAGGTGAGACTCTGGAGTGGGGGATGAGCTGAGGGCTAAGCCTGACACAGAATGGATGCTCTACTGATGCGTTCAGGGCACAGCTTTGTCTTCATCTCTGAACCACTCTGCCAGTGTTGGTTTGAGTCCTTAAGCTGCAGAGGTGCTTTTGGGCTGGTGCTGTGCTTGCAGAGCAGGCAGGAGGCTAATGATGAGTTGGATGGGTAATGTCCATTAGACAGGTGACAGGGAAGCATCATGCAAAAGCATCCTGTGATACATGAGACATTGTCTTCCTGATGCTGTTCCCTCAGACAAAATGTTTGAAGTCAGATGAGCTGGGTGGTCCTGACCAGTGCAGTTAAATGTGGATCTAACAAGTTAACTTGGCCTGAACCAGCTTGTGATTCTGGTAGTATCTTCAGTACCAGTTAGATGAGGTGTGATGTAGCAGAAGGCCAGCAGCTGTGGTAAATGCAGGAGTGGTGTGCTGCATGCTCACAGCAGCTCTCTTCCCTTCCCCTCAGAATTGAAGAGGAGCTGGGCAGCAAGGCTCGCTTTGCTGGGAGGAACTTCAGGAACCCTCGTGTCAACTAAGCCCTGTGGATCAGCCAACACCTGCTCTGGTTTAATGTGCTAGTCATCTACTTAGATCACCGTTACCTGTACTAGAAAGTTAAGGGCAGCTGAAGGAAAAAGACCAGTTTGCAGGTCCTCTTCCCCCTAGATGATTCCTTCACCTAGTGTTTTCACCAACTCTTGTTACTTGTAATGCTCTACTGCTTTTCTAGAACAGTCCTTTGGGGGGGGCTCTGTGTATTAAACACCCTCCAGGACCATGGCCACATGACTGGGCATAAACACCTTAATCCCTTTCTCTGCCTGTCTCATCTTCAGTGTTTGGAGCTGTGTGACTCGCAGTGCAGCAAGAGGTACCTGCAAACACCAATAGTAGTGTTTTTCATGTGAGAAATAAAAGCATCAAACAACCCAACAGAGTGTGGCTTGGGGTGACTTGGGGAGGGTGAAGAGTGGGGGTACTGCCTCTGCATCATCACATCCTGTTCTGCAGGGAACAAGAGCTGGACTGGTGTCACTGGCCATGGAGTGGGCTTAAGTTGCTTAGTGATAGAAGAATTAGCTGACTCTGAAGGCCACCTCAATAGCAGGCACACAGAGATTGGTCTGGTCACTTGGAAGGGGGATGAAGAACAGGTTTTGAACCCCTAGATTGATTGTGATCCTGCAGGGGAAGAGGAAGAGCTCAGAGGTCTGTCCTCAAAGACAAGGTGTATCCTGACAACAAGTGCTCTGATTAACCTTTATCACAGTGTCTGCATGTTGGTCTTGTCACAGCACTACTGTGACACACAGCCTTGGCTTTTAACACGAGGTTGGCACAACATGAGCTGTGCTGGAAGGGAATTTGTAACCTCACTTTTGATCTGTTGCTGTGAGGAGATGGAGCTCCCCAGGAGTTGTACAACAGAACTGTTACTGAACCTTTGTGCTTCAACAGCACTCTAATACAGGGTGTAATTGAAAGTTGATCTGATAGCTGTGCTTCAGTTTTCACCCTGTTAGCTTCTACCTACCATATTTCATGTGGGGGAAGAAAAGACTTGAGGGGGTTTCCAGCTGTGCCAGAGCAGATGGCCATAAACAACAGGCTTGTGAGCAAATATTTGTGTTTCCAACCTCCTTTGTTTTGTTCAGGTTGCAGCTCTGCTGGTTTGCCTGGGAGGGAAAGGCAGCTGAGCGTGTGGCTCATCCTCAGTCAGTGCTTATGTGTGTGGAGATGAGGAGGAAGAACTCCTTTTTGCTGGGCTTTGGCAGGAGGCTGAGTGGCTCTGTCACAGGGCTGTTCCAGTGCTCTGTGCAGTTGTTTCCAGAGCAGCACCCTCTGACTGGGGAATGGGGAGTAAAGCAAAGCACTCACCCTGCAGAATACAGCTAATTAATTCACAGTTAAGGAAAGGGTTATTTAAGCCAGTTGTTGCTTGTGGGTTTTTTCTATAATGGTGGATTTTAAGGAAAATACTAATTCCTGATTAATTTCCATGACTTTCCTGCTGGTCTTTCAGTTCCAGAAATCTAAATTGCCTGAGGCTGGAGATTTGAGAGGAGCACAACAGTGCCCTGCTGTGGGAGCTGTGTGTGGTGCCAGGGGGTGCTGTCAGCCAGGGTTACATTGGGTTTTAAGTAGGTGAGATGGACAGAGTGTGTTCAAAGCTGGTGGTGCTGCAGGGGGTGTGTGTGTCATCGTTCACCTTAAACCCTGGACCTTGCAGAACATCTTCAGTTCTAATTTGAGGAAAACCCCAGCATGTTCCACTTCAAAAGCTGAAGTACTGAGCTGTAAGATCCTGATGGGTGATGATTTATATCCCCAAACCAACCTGTACACCAGGGCTCTGCCATCCCAGGGCAAGGGCTCTGGGGCTGCCCTGTGAGGAGTAGTGCCAGAACAGATGTCTGAGAGCTGCTGGGAGCTGTGAGGTCTGCCTGGTACTAGCATGAGTAATGGCTGTGAAAGGGCTGAGCACAGAGGACTGCTGATGGGAGAGCCTGGCCTCTGCAGTGTCTATTGATCAGTGCTCTTTATCTGGAAAGGCTTGTCTCTTATTGGTGCTTCCCAAGTACCTCCTGTTGTGTGAAGGCTGGAGAGGCTGCAGCACTGAGCAACCTGGGTGCCCCTCACAGGGGGGAGGAGGAGGAGGATTTGATGCCTTCACTGGAGCTGAGACCAGAGAGGGAGGGAAATGACCAGCTCTTGCACAGTGCAGTGGCTTCTGCTGCCAGGGGCCCTGTGCAAACGGTTGAGCTTGCCTCCTGAGGGGTTGCAGCCCACAGTCCTACAGCTCCTCTGTCTTGGAGGAAAGAGAAGTGTGGAGCTGTTTGCATCCAGGTCTGTGCTCTGCTATGTCCAAATGAGCCTGGGCCCCTTGGGTGCAGACCCCACCCCCAGCTTAGGCTTCCCCAGCCCTTCAGCAGAGGGAGTATGGAAGCAAGTGCAGGCACAGCTGGCTGCTGAGACAAAGGCTGTGCTGCTGCCATGAAAACATCCCTTGTTGGGCAGTTGGCAACTGTTTCTTCTGAAGAGATTTATCTCCTCTGTCAAGCCCTTCTTAGAGAGCTTTGCTATAAATACCAAATTTACCAGCCTGAGCTCAGCACATGGTAAAAGCCTCCCCTCAACACAAATTTCTCCTTTGAATAAGGCATTGGCCTAAGCTGGTTGTGCTCTGTGCAGATTTGAAACCCACTGCACTTTTCACACACAGCTGATCTCTGAATTAGACCTGTTAAATGAATAAACCAGCTAATTACACATAAATCCTATCAAGGGATTTTTTTTCCCCTCTCTTCTGTCAAAGAGGCAAGCTTGTAATACATGCAGGATGGGTGGGAAAGCTCTCTAGCAGCAGGGGGTTAGGGAGCAGTGGCTGCTTCCCACCTGGTGCTTTGGAGAAGTCCAAACTCTTAACCCACCTTGACCTGCATTTCCACCTGCTGCTTTGCTTTTAATAAGCAGCAGAAGACAAAATCAGCTCCCCAGCTGCTGTCAAGGGCCAAATGCCTCAGTGGTGGCAGAGCTGTGGTGAAGGGACTGGTGTGAGTTGTGGCATCAACCCAGGGGGAAAAGTAACCTAATGTTCTGTGCTGGGATCCTCTCCTCCTGTGAAGAGTTTGGTCCCAGCTCTGCCAAGAGAGCTGCTTGCTTTTGGCTGGTTAATGAGGCTGCAAATGAAGCCCAGGCATTAATTAATTACCCTGCACCCCTTGTTGCCAGTACATGATGGAGAACTGTTCGAGATCCAATCACCAGATGCTGTCATGGCTTAAAATAGCCAGGAAATGGCCTGCACAGGGGCAGGGCTAGAGGAACATCTCCTGGGCTCTGAAGTCAAAAGCTGAAGTCAGATGCTGTTGAACTGTCTGCTCCTTCCTACACCAGGAAATCAATCCCCCTGTCAGATGCTGTGCTCACCTGTCCCATCAAACCAGAGCTAGAAAAAGCTTTCAAGTTCAATCTCAGAGAACATTTGGGGCCAGATCAGCAAGGGGCTTCCAGCTGCAGAGGATTCAGGCTCTACCTAATGAGGCTGGAGCATTGAAAGGAGTAACTTGCAAAGGAAGAAAAGAGCCTGGAATGGGTAAGTGCTGCAGTGTGGAGCTCTGGTTTGCAGGTAAGCATTTAAAATGTGTTAAGAGGAAATGGAATGACTTGGTAAGTCTGTGTGTGTGTTTGGAGTGAGGGGGATAAGCGAATGGGGAACATGGTTTGATTGCTGGAAATCAAGACCTAACCCTGTGGTGCTAGAGAGGGGGAGGGATGTGTGTGCTCCTTAATCAGGGCTTGGATCCTGCTGCATAGCTCCTCACCTCTCTGTACCATCCCCATGGAGCTCCTACTGGAAAAGCTGTGCTTTATAACAGAGTGCAAATGCAGCACAGCCAGTGTCTTTATTACTGTAATAATTTGCAGGGATGGCACTCTTTGGAGCAGAAGGAGGCCTCAGCTTAGCAAACACGAACGGGGAGGCTATTCTGAGAATAGCAGCCAGCCTTAAAAGAGGATCTGAAGTGAGAAGCAGGCAGAAGAGATGACTGATGAGCAGAGAGGAGAGGCAGGTGGCGCTTTTGGGAGCTATTCAGGTAACAGGGTATATAATGGAGTGATGTGAAGGGCTGCAAAGATCTCCCATTACCCATTGGCTCCATTTCTGGGTTTGTAAAGGTAACTTTCCTGCTTTGTAGCTCAGCCTGCTTTTTGTATTCATCTCTTGGCTTTTAGAGCCTGTACAAGGCCTGTCTCAGAGCCTGTTCTGGCCAGAAAGGAATGTCACTGAACCTCTATAATCAATGAGAAACGATTTGCCATCTGGCTTTCTCACTAGACACCAGCCCCTGGCAGGGCATAAGCACGTTGTTCATAACTTCACCCTCAGAAGCTGAAGCTGGCACTGTGAGGCGTTTTCCAACCTGATGGTTACTTTGAACCACCCATAGAGCTTGCTCATTTTCTAGTACTGTGGGTACCAAAACTGGACTCCAGCTTCCAGCAGCAGGAACAGTGTCAGACATAGGAGCATTTCAACCTTCCCATTCAGCCTGGTGCTGCCTGGAGCTCACCTGGCCCTGGAGCGCAGAGACCTGACCTCAGGTGTGTCTAAAACACGATGCTGGCTGGGGTGATGAGCTGGATTGCTCTGTGTCTGTTACCCCAGTCCCCTTTCTTCCCTGATTTTTGTGTCATTCCAACATGTTAGAAAGGATACTTTTTGATCAGAGTTTATTTTAAAAAGAAACAAAACTACAGCTGATCAGCAGACCGACCCTGTTCCTTGTGGGAAGTGCTCAGCTCCGTGAAATCTTGAGGCTTGCCAGGTAGGAGATTTTGCTGCCTCTAAAGTGGTTAAGAACAATTTTATACTCAGTGGTTTGGTTTTTCCTCTCCCCTCCTTGCTTATCCCAGGCACAAAACCATCACTGCCTCATGGTGTGCATCCAGCACGACCATCCCAGGGGAGCCCGTGACACACGCTACTCGCCCTGGGCTGCCCTCTGATGTCCCTGGGACAGGACCTTGGCTAATCCAGGCCACATTCCTCTGTCTCTGGAGAGGCAGAAGCTGTGGGAGAGCCATCTTTCTTTGAAGGGACTTCATTGACTGCAGCGCTTTGTCATCACCCACCTGCTCCTTCCCAGACAGACAGGCTTGTGCAAACAGCTTCACACGCTGCTGGGGGCTTGTCAGGGGCAGCCAAGGGGAGAAGAAGCCCCACAACAGCACGAAGGACCAGGACCAGCAGATGAAGGGAGCTCAGCTGCTGTGTTTTCTCCCACTGGAAGGAGAATATTTGGCTTTCCTGCTGCTGTGCAGGCTGCAAGGAGACAGGAAGGAGGGTGGATGGTGGATGCGGGGAGAAAGGATCTCTGCTGGGCAGGCAGCCAGCCCTGCCTGCCCTGCAGCAGCATCTCAGGCTGTGGCCTCGTGCTCCCTTTCACAGCAGGATTTAAAGAACTGTGCCAGGCACCAGCTTAGTCCCTCCACTCCCTTGGAAAGCTTTTATTACTGTTCTCTTTGTATTGCTGGGTGAAGTGATTTCCTTGTAGATAGGAGCTGTGGGTGGGTGTGAGAAGAGAACACAAGAACCCTACTCCTCTCCCAGCACACGGGAACGCTGTGCCTCTCCCTGTGTCTGCCTGCTGGGGCCGCCGTGCTGGTGGTGCTCAGGCTGCCCTGGTTTGGTCATTTCTGCAGCCAGAGGAGATACACCCCTTTGTGTTCCCTCTTTTCTGCCCAGGAGGGACTGAAGTGCCATCAGGAGGGGCTGAAGTGCCATCAGCTGGGACAGGTTCTGCATGCAGTTTGTGCTCTGTGGACAGGCAGAGTCTCAGAGAGTAGCAGTGCAAGGTGTGGAAGAGGGAATAAAGCCACAGCAGCTGCAGCACTCAAAAAAGAAAAGCTGAAGGTAAAAAAAGGAGGGGAAAAAATTCAGCAAACACCAAGGAAGAGAACTCAGACAGGAAGAAAAACGGTTGAGTGAAGAACTTGGATGATAAAAATGAGAGATACAAAATAAACTCTGAGGAAGAACATAACCACAAGGTCCAGACCCCTCTGCCACACCTGAAGTGTGCATGTGGTGACACCTCCTGTCTGTAATACTATGCACGGGCTTAGCTCTGCCTAGAAACACCCAGGGGGCCAGTTACAGGCTTAAGTTACAGGAGAGCAAAGAAACACAACCTGGTGCTGCAAAATAAAAGCCCTGGATGAAGCCCAGGCAAAACGACACCGTGCTGACACCAGTGTCTGCTGTGCTGACACTTGACCAGCACTGAGCATCCCTGGGCTGTCACCTCCTGCTTCCAACAGGGCTGAGCTTCCTCCTTGGCCACACTTGCAGCTGGGCTGAGTTCAGCATCTCCCCTTGCTGATGCTGGCTGTCAGCACCCAGCAATGTTACCAGCTGAACAAGGTGTGGGGGGTTAACCCAGTTGCCCAAAGAGACATTTGAGAACGAGGGAGTTCTGTGGCAGGCAGGGGTGTAGTGTTCCCTCTGAAAAGGAGCTGGGGAAGTGCCTGGCTCCATGTCCAGACTTGGGGCCCCCAATACAAGAAAGATGTGGAACTGTTGGAGAGGGGGCAGAGGAGCCACAAGGATGATTAGAGGGCTGGAGCAGCTGCCCTACAAAGAGAGGCTGAGGGAGCGGGGCTGGTTCAGCCTGGAGAAGAGAAGGCTGTGGGGGGACCTCATTGCAGCCTGCCAGTCCCTGAAGGGAGCTTATAAGCAGGAGGGGATTCAACTTTTTAAAGGAGCAGATAATGGCAGGACAAGGGGGATAGATTAAAGCTAAAGGAAGGAAGGGTTAGATTAGATATTAGGGGGAAGTTTGTTCCAGAGAGAGTGGTGAGGGGCTGGAACAGGCTGCCCAGAGAGGGGGTGGGGGCCCCATCCCTGGGGGTGTTCAAGGCCAGGTTGGATGGGGCCCTGGGCAACCTTGTGTAGCTCCAGGCCTGGAGGTTGGTGTCCCTGCCTGTGGCAGGGGGGTTGGAGCTCTGTGATCCTTGGAGTCCCTTCCAACCCAGCCCAGTCTATGATTCTACGATGTGTTACAAAAGCAGCATGTGCTCTCCCTTGGTTTCTTTGCAAGAACCAGACTGGACCCAAGGCAGCAGCATCCCATGCTGCCCAGAAAGGTGTTTTTCCAGAAGCAGCGAGCAGCTCCTCTGCCAGATGCTTCCCTTCAGACACACCCCTCTCCTGCTGGCAGTGATGAATGGCAAAGATCACTTCTCTCCACCTGGAGCTGTTTACAAACTCGGTAAATTGATTTGAGCTCAAAATATTACTGGTGTGATGGTGTGTTTTGTTTTTAGCACTTTGAGAGCAAAACACTTGCACTGCCACAGTTTGTTTTGAAGGGATGTTTCTTTCTGCAGCCTTTTCAAACAAGCTCACAAGGAAAGCAAACGCTTCCTGCCAGACAAAACATTTTCTTTGCTGATGTTCCACATTGCTGGGTGTCTTGGTGACCCAACACACTTTGTGTGTGGACAAGGGAAATGGGAACTTTGATCTTTGTGTGTGTTTAACTGACAGGATGAGTTGCCTGAACCTCTCACCCTAGGGAACCCTCTTAATTTTATTGCTCTGTTCAATAGCAAGTGTTCCATGATGTGGTTTAATCTGAGGAGTCACCCAAAGCCACAGCTGACTCTGGCTCACAAAACGCTCGTGGTGTCAGTGCTGGAGGCACCAGTGTCCTAGAGTAGCTGCCTTGGTCTAGAAGTGCCTAGAAGCAAAAGGTGCAGGAGAACTTTGTGCACCAAGCCCCTGATGTGCCTTGGTTGGTTGCTGTAGGCTTTATCCATCTCTCATTTTAAGTGCTTGTTCTTGCTTCCTGAAATTTTGCAGAAGGGTCTTGAATAAATAACACCCATCACATTAAACAGGCATCCAGTGCTGCAACACACCAGCCAGTTCTGTTAGTCCAAGGACCTGTGCAGGTGGTGAGACTGAAATGCCAGTGAAATGCCCTGGTCAGGCCCCACCTGGAGTATTGTGACCAGTTCTGGGCTCCTTGGTTTAAAAAGGACAGGGATCTCCTGGAGAGAGTCCAGAGAAGGGCTATGAAGATGATGAAGGGCCTGGAGCATCTCCCCTGTGAGGAAAGGCTGAGTAAGTTGGGACTCTTCAGCCTTGAGAAGAGAAGACTAAGGGGGGACCTAATTAAAGTCTATAATTATCTTAAGCAGGGGATGCAGGGGGAAATGGCCAGCCCCTTTTCAGTGTCTGTGGGGACAGGACAAGGGGCAATGGCTGTAAACTGGAGCACAGGAAGTTCCACACCAACATGGGGAAGAACTTTTTCACAGTGAGGGTGACAGAGCCCTGGGACAGGCTGCCCAGGGGGGTGGTGGAGTCTCCTTCTCTGGAGATATTCAAGTCTCATCTGGATGCCTGTCTGAGTGATATGTCCTAGGGAGCTGCTTTGGCAGGGGGGTTGGACCCCATGATCTCTTGAGGTCCCTTCCCACCCCTACGATTCTGTGATTCTATGAAGATGCTGTTTGCTCTGTGCATCAGCAGTGAGATCCCTGCAGCTGAGCACAGAGAGCAGCTTGGCCCCTGCCATGGGGGGTGAGGAGGTGTGGGGAGAGGATGACCTTGGGAGAGGGGAAAATGCTTCCACTGAGAGTTTTTAATCTGCCTCTGAAAGCTCATCAGCAGAGTCTGCAGACCTCGTTTGCTGTGGCTGGTGATGACCTGACCCTCTGTTTCTTATTTAGAGTGTCAGGATGAATGTTCATCGACCTGACCCAGGAAATGTCAGGCTGTTCCTGACCAGAGACCTCCACTATCAGCTGAGGTGATCAGTGTTCATAGATTTCAAGGACAGAAAACACCTCCACAACCTGCCTGGATTAAATTGGTTTAATTTAACCCCTGTCTCAGAGTCACCTCCCAAAGGGATAAGCTGGATCTGAGGCTCCTTTCTCCCCAGGGTGGGATTTCACAGGGAATGACAGAGGTTTCTGCTTTCCTTTAGCTTCCTTCCCTCTGTGACCAGAGTCTTCATAGGTTTTAGGTGTCTGAAGTGTTGCTACATGTGGAGTGCTGCCTGGAAAAAGCCCTCCTGACATCCCAGCCTCTCCAGAGGCACCAGCTGGTGGGTGAATATTAGTCCAGGTCAGGCTTGGGGATGCCTAAAGCCAACTGTGTCTCATTGATAGTATTGTGAATACATGCACAATCACAAAAAGATGCTGAAAAACCTCCTGAGCCAGGACTTTGGTGGGTAGGGGACCCATCCCTGGAAAAGACCTGCCTTTAATCAGCGTGGGGCCTCCAGGCTTTTGTGCTGGCAGGTTCCAGGATGTGCTCCTACCTCCACACTTCTACTTTTTGATTTGTCTCTTCACTGAAGCAGGTCTGCAAACAAAAGCTGGGGAGGAAAAGCTCACAGGCTGCTGCACTGCTCTCCTGTTGCAAAGCTGACTGCTCTGCTTTACTGTGGTACTTTCAATAAGCCCTAACCCGTGGGGTTTATGCTCTGTGGTGCTCAGGTTCTTCTCCCATCTCCTGCAATAAAAAGTGGTTGGAAGAGGCTTATTGTGGCTTCTGAGCAGGCTATAAAATCACTGACAGTGGGAATAGCTGAATTCAGAGCCTGAAAGTCTATTGTCCCATCAAAACCCAGAGAACAGATGATTTTAGGTATGTGCAGCCTGAACCTGTCTTCAGGCTCTAAACAGGAAACCAGCACCTCTTTAGGCAGGCAGAGAGATTTCTCCATTACTTAACAAACCCTAAAATCCTCTTGCCCAGCTGTTCAGGATGAAGAGTGGTAAGGACAGGCCCCTTCCATGGAAAGACTCCCCAGGTAAGTGCCAGGAGGGTGTGAGCTCTGCTGACTCCAGACCTATTCTGAGCCTTGGGATGTGCTGTTCCATTTCTCTATTGCTCACTTGTCCCACCTTTCCCATGGGAGGGGGGGGGTGGGATGGTGGTGATGCCACTTCCCAGGAAGGTGGGGAGAATTCATCCATCGATTTTGTACAATGCTTTGAAGATAACAAGTGCTGAAGGGGGGGGAAAAAAGGAGACAGTGCTTGAAATGGAAATTTCCCCATTTGTGTCTCTGTATTCTTTTCTCTCCTCTTCACACAGTACATTCAGATGTGCCATCAAAGGGAGTCGTGGAAGGAGCAGCTACACCAGGGAGGTGGGAGGCAGAAACCACCTCCTGGAGGAGCTGGTTTGCAGTGGGAAGGACAAAGATGCAAATCTGAAATCAATGCCTTGCTCTCTCCCATTTATAACAGTTTCAAGTGAAGTCAGAGGAGGAGAAGAGAAGCTTGTAAATCCATTTACAGCTTTCGGTGCCGAAGGAGCAGCAGTGAATTGATGGAGGAAACGAGGTAAGTGTGCAGAGGAGGGCTCTGTGGCAGAGGTAGAGGATGGCTCAGGAATGTCAGAGCAAACCTTGGAACAAGCAGAAAGCACGTAGCCCTTGGGAGCCAGATGTATCAGCAGCTTGGTGGACTCATGTCCCCTCCGCTGCCCCGGCTCTGAGTTATCTCCAGCAGCACGGAGGTGTCTGTGCCCTTTTTGGGAAATTCCCCCTGTGCCAGGGCCTCCCCCCTCCCCAGGAAGGATTTCTGCCTCCCAGCCCCTCTCCAGCTGCCCTCCTGCAGCTGAAGGCCGTTCCCCTGGGCCTGGCCCTCCCTGCCCTTGGCACCAGCCCCTCTCCAGCTCTCCTGCAGCCCCTGGAGGGAGGGGAAGGGGCTCAGAGCTCTCTCCACAGCCTTCTCCAGGCTGAATGTGGAGACATGCTCCAACAGCTCCGTGTCCTTCTCATCCTGGGGACCCCAGAGCTGGAGGCAGCGCTGCCGGGGGAGTAGAGTCGCTTTACAAAAGTCCAAGAGTTTGGATGGAGTTGGAAATACACCCACTTCTGAGTTGTGGTAGGTCATTGCTGTGGCTTACACAAGGCAGTCTGTCCATGTGTGTCTGTGTGTCTGCAGTAGGTGACCTTACACAAACCTGGGAAGCAGCAGAGCGCTGTCCCTCTGGCTCTGCTGTGTGTGGCTGCAGAGGTGGGTGTAAGTGTGTGTGACTGTGTGTGTACTCCAGCTCTACCCAGTGTCCAGTGGCTGCTACTTCTCAGGCACAAGGCTACGATTCTCAATGGTGAAAAGGTACCATAACACAGGACAAAACCCACTGGGGCTCAGGATCCTTTCACTGCTTGGAAGGACTACTACTGCTTTGCAATGTCCCTACTAACCCAAAGCTGTTTGGGGATGAGAGTAAGTTTTATTTTCTTTACTTACCAGATTTTATCCAGTATGTAAATCAGAGACCGAATTACCTCATGACTGTCCCCAGGTATAAATGGGATACAGCCATACGCATCACGGGGTGATGCAATTAATCCCACTCATGAGGCAAGACTGTCATTAGTCATTTGCAGCTCCAGCACTGGTGACTTTCAAGGTGTACTCGTTAGGTACCTTTCATGTTCTGCAGATGGCCAGTTTGTCTTCTTGCTGTGTGCACTGGAACATGCCCAAGTACACAGAAATGAGAGGAAGGATTGTCAGGGCTGAAAACTTCCCTTCATTTTCCATGGGTTTTTTTTTTTCCCTTTGCATGGTGCACATCCTGGGCTTTGATAAATGAGTCTCAGCAGACGCTGTGGTAAGCCAACCTCTGCTAATATTCATTATGCAGAGCCCTCTAGGAAACGTTCTGAGTCAGGGAAATGGAAAAACCTTTAAAAGATAAAAAGGTTGGGTTGATTTTTTTTTTAATTTTTTTTTTTTGTAATGAGGAAACTAATTTCTAACACTTTATATTCCTGGGATGATTTAGAATATTAAAACCCAGAAATTTCAGGGTTCTGTGTGCTATCAATGTATTCAACACTTCGTAGCAAAGACACAACGATTGAGTCCTGTGCACAGACACAGCCAAGACACTTTCTTAGCCCACAGACAGTGTGCTCAGAGGTGACTTAGGAGCCTGATGGTAAATCGGAAGCAGCCACTGAGGTGGAAGCTGGGTGTGAACGTGCTGTGTGCCTCTAACATCATGATCTCTGCAGCAGGCATGTTTTCACCCTGTGATGAATAACCAGCAGCTTCTTCCTCTTCCAGTGACCCAGCAAGACACCAAGAGCATCTGTACCATGGTACCCACAGAGCAGCAGAGCCCCAGGAACCTGTTGCTTTAGCCCATCCTGTTGGTAACTTGTTTCTCCAGCCTCTGAAAAGCTCCATCACATTAATGAACAACATGATTAGTTGTAACAGACCCTGTTGAGCTGCTGTAATTTTCTGTGTGCTCGAATGTGTGGGAATATGCTCACATATTGATTTGAATCTCATTTACATGACTTTTGCTTTCAATGCAGCCCGGATAGCCAGGTTTGAACAGAGATAACTGTGTCCAGGAGGAGTTCACAACCATCCAGTGCTTTGTCCTTCAAGTGGTAAGAGATTTCCAAAAAGTTCACTAGTAATAAGTGTGAAAACCAGACTTTAAATTGCTGAGATGTCTATAGTAAACAAGACAAAACAGGACACACACTCCCCCACACCCCCCCCCGAAGCAGTTTTCAGCTACAGTGCTGGAATTCAGATATTACAGAGAATAGAATCCTTTTCTTGTGAGTGGAGTTAGGTCAACTGTAAAAGCCTCTCAGAGTATTATCTTCCAAGCTAATCGCTGTATTGACATTTGGCTGTTTGATGAGAGCTGAGTTTTGAGGGCATGGAGCCCATGTGCAGCCCCTCTGCCCCTGGGGCCCAGGGCTTTCCTAGCCCAGGGAATGATCTTAACAGTGCCCTAAGTCATTTTCCATCTCTACCAATGTCCAACTTCAAAAAAGTTAAACTTGAAGCAATAGCTCCCAAGATAAGGGTGCAGGGACTGAAAGACATACCTGACCTGACACCTCCCCATGGAGCCTACGCACAGCCCCTCTGCCCCTGGGGCTCGGGGCTCTCCTAGCCCAGGGAACAGTCCTCAGAATGCCCTTTCCTGAGAAAGGGCAAAGGAGTGATGGAACAGAGAGGGAAGACCAAAATGAGGGGCAGGGAACAGGGAACACAGACTGAGGAAGAAAGTGACTGGCCATGAGTGTCTCGAATTAAGAGCTGGGCAGAGAGAGATGGAGAAGGCAAAACCACCTCTGGGCAATGGGACCAGTTCAGGGCAGAACACACCAGCAGTGGCTGGAGGCCAGACAGGGGGAGAGAGACAGAGGAGGCAAAAAAAGAGCCTTTTTTGAGGCTCGAAATGATTGCTGATGTCAAGAGGTGATTCCAGAGCATCACTTGCGCCAGCAGGCCTGAAGCAAAACACTCAGGAACCAAAGTCCAAGAGCATGGGGTGTCCAGGGGATGGGCTTTGGAATGGGAAAGGCAGGAACAGAAGTGACGGGGAATGGAAGTCACAAGGTCACTGTTTCCAGGGGGGACGGTTTATCAGCAACAGACAACCGAGAACAAAGTGACCCGGAACCGAAGCCCCAGGCTCAGGATTTCACGGGGTGGGGGGTGACACTCCTTTAGGCTGAAGCCTTTAGAGGCTCGGGCTTTGCTAAGGGAGAGCCTCAGGTATGCTCTACCAGCACCTAAGGTCAAAGCTGGTAAGCGACCAGCAACAGCTCCCAAATCAAAGGTGCAGGGGCTGAAAGATGTTCCTGCCCTGACACCTCCCCATGGAGCCCACAGGCAGCTCTTCTGACCCTGGGGCTCAGGGCTTTCCCAGCCCAGGGAACAGTCCTAACAGTGCCCTGTGTTATTTTCCAGCTCTACCAGTGCCCCCTTTCAAAAACCCTAAACATCCATCAGTAGCTCCCCAATGAAATGTGTGAGGACTGAATGATGTTCCTGGCCTGAAACCTCCCCATGGAGCCCCCAAGCAGCCCTGCTCACCTAAGGGCTCAGGGCTTTCCTAGCAGAGGGAACAGCCCTAATAATGCCCTGTGTTGTTTTCCAGCTCTCCCAGAGTCCATCTTCAAAAACACTAAACCTCAAGCAACAGCTCCCAAACCAAAGGTGTGAGGACTGAACGGTGTTGGTGGCCTGGAACACCCACACGTAGCTGACACGCAGCCCCTCTGACCCTCAGGCTCAGGGCTATCCTAGCCAAGGAAATGGACTTAAAATGCCCTTACATCACTTTAGCCCTGTGCCAAAAGGGCAATAGCTCCATGCTCTCATCTAGGCAGCCTCCACCACTCCTCCATGTCTTGGACACAAGCCTTCCCTCCTACCCCTTCAGTGGCATACTGTGCTCACTCTTCTCACTGTCCCCATGACTATCCAGATCATTGTCCAGCCCAAATCACCTCTCTCTTGGTGCATCCAGTGCTCTCTTACAGCAACGCTCCCTCATTAGCTCACCACTTCTCTTAAACAGCAGTCCTGCACAAATGAGAAGAAGCCACCAGACCTCCCTCCAGCATGAAGCCTTTTACAAGAAGGGCCCATCCCCATCAGCCTCATTTTTGGCACCATGGTCAAGGGCTGGTTTCTAATTTCATGGGTTTTCTGGATGCTCTACAGATACTCCTGACACCAGTGTGAGGGTGATTTGGATTTGGCAGCAAAGCTGTCATGAAACACCTTCACTCTGCACTCACTGATGGCCTATTTTGTCTGAAAGTGGTTTTCCTTCTGCATCAGTGCCCACTTCCTGTCTGTTCACTGAGTGGCATTTTGGGGGGGGGTTGTGGGTTTTGTGGGGGGTTTTTTTCTTAAATGGTGATGGAATAGGTAAGAATAAAAACACCAACCATCTGAAGTTTGCCTCAGTGGATTCTGGATGTGTGGCCAGCAGAACAGATCTCAGTAGCTGAGGGGCAGCTGGCAGAACAACTTGGGACAGCAGGTCCATGACAGCAGGCAAGATGGGAAAGCAGATGAGGCAGGAGCAACGCTGTGTGCTTTCTGCTAACCCAAAGGGCACACTGCAGCCTCAGCAAGGTTCCTGGAGCACCCCAGAGCGTGCTCTTGGCTAAATGAACTCTGTGATGCATCTACTGCACGGACACCTACGCGTGCACCCAGGACAGGCAGCCCTGCAACGGGGCTGTGAATACCCATGGGACTCTGGTGTCACCCTGTTTGCATTTCCAGTTGAGAGCAGAAGCAGGGCTGCAGATCCAGAACAGTTAGCAACAAATGCTGCTGCATCAGGTCTTTAGAAACATCCTGGGGTAAGGAACAGGATTTTGAGGATTAACATTGTGGATGTCGATACTTTATGTGGCATGTTGGAATTTAAGTCTCTTTGTGGATTTGGCCAATTAGCCTTTCTCTGCATCAGCAGCTTTATATCTCCCAGGAGCACTGAGGGACAGAGGCACAAAACATTGCAAAGATGTCAGAAACTGCCTTGTTAGAGACCAGCCAGTATCTCATACAGACCATTTATGTGCACCTAAAATACTCTATGCATAGAACATGCCCAGTCATTTTGCTGTGGCTCTCTGTGCTGGGATACAGAATCTGCAATCACCAGAGCAATGATGTCTCTCTGGGCATTTGGGTCTTCCTTGATCTTCCTTGTACCACTTTCACAGACTCACAGAATAGTAGGGATTGGAAGGGACCTCAAGAGACCATCAAGTCCAACCCCCTGCCAAAGCAGGGTCCCTAGGACAGGTCACACAGCTTTGGCTGGTGGAAGGTTACAGGATGAGCTCTGTGGTTTTATTTATTACTCTCCACAGCTTGGGCTGCATCTTTGTAAAAATAAAAATCAACCCCAAACCAACCAACCAAAACCACCAAACCCCAACAAACCAGCAGCTTCAAGTGCTATTCCTGCAACAGCCCCCTGGTTAGGAAGCAAGCTTAGAATTGGATCGCTTGGGCATGGTATAAGGATGTGGCTTTGCCTGCTCAAACGGGCTGTGAATAATCAGGTGCTTTGCAGCTCAACTTACCTGAATTTCAGGGGGTGCACAGATGTTTGTTACACAAGGTAGGAACATGTGTGTTCCCACCACACATGATTATTTTAACAACAAAATAGGACCTCAAAGCGTCACAAGGAAATACAAGTCATCCTTGTGTGGTGCTGTGATCACCAGGTTGGCAGAAGAGGAAGAGGAGGAAGAAGGAGACTGAGGCTGAGCACTGTGGAAAATCTTTCTACCACAGAGATGGGGACTGGAGAGAGCTGGAGGCAAGCCCGCTGCCGTGGCAATTTGTACAGTGTTTAATGCATACATCCAGAGATGAAGGAACATGAAATTGTAATTAGCAGAGAAAATAGGAGAGATGGAATCAGGCTCTATCAAGGACAGCTTAAGTGTAGCCTCCAAAATGGCTGTGTCAGGCATTTAACTGATGTGCATTTTTAGACGCTTATCTAAATTAGTTATTAGAACACAATCAACTCTGTGTCTCAACCTCTGGCAGTAATGTCCCTGAAGTTATGCTAGGGATAAATTTGTCCTGTATGTTCAGGGCAAAGAACTGAATTCCTCTGATGTACCGGCCTCAAATCTCCTTGTGTGTGCCTTTCTCTTCAGTGAAAACATTTCCCACTTCCCTCTGCTAAAGGCAATAATGTTAAGAGCCTCAGACTTATCTCCTGGGATACTACCAGCATTGGCCATGAAGGCAGTTTACAGAGACAGCAAACAGTTGGGGTTACACAAGTGTAATTGAGGGCAAAATCTGTCCCAACGCTTTTTCAAAAAGAAGATATCATTCCACATGAAGTTTCTCAGATGCCTGGGAAGAATGTGTGACTTTCTTTACAGCCATGTGATTTATTTTGCTGGCCTGTGGTCTGTGGATAAAAGAAAGGTGAGGTTAATGTTAAATGAGGAGTTTGCTCTGTTTTTGGCACCTTCATGCTATCTTTTCTAACGATGTGATAGCTCAGAGATGAAGAAGCTTAAAAATCTCCTAAGTGACCAAGGGCTTTATTAACTGCTACTCATTAATTTGCCATTCTGCTGTTGTGACAACTTCCTCACCACCCAGAGTAATAAGAAGCAGTGTCAGGTTTTTATCTAGTGATGCACTTACACAGATTCATGGGATTGTAGGGGTTAGAAGGGACCTCCAGAGATCATCAAGTCCAACCCCCTGCCAAAGCAGGGTCCTTAGGACATATCACACAGGTTGTCATCCAGGCGGGGGTGGAATCTCTCCAGAGAAGGAGACTCCACACCCCCTGGGCAGCCTGTCCCAGGGCTCCCTCACCCTTACCGGGAAGAAGTACTTCTGCAGATTGGTGTGGAACTTCCTGTGCTCCAACTTGAGGCCATCGCCCCTTGTCCTGTCCCCACAGACACTGAGAAGAGGCTGGCCATGTCCCCCTGTGTCCTGCACTTCAGCTATTGATACCCATTGATCAGATCCCCTCTCAGTCTCCTTCTCTCCAGGCTGAACAGCCCCAGCTCACTCAGCCTTTCCTTGTAAGGGGGATGCTCCAGGCCCTTCAGCATCTCTGTGTCCCTCCACTGGACTCTTTCCAGGAGATCCCTGTCTTCTTTGTACTGGGGAGCCCAGAACTGGACACAATACTCCAGTTGGGGCCTGAGCAGGGCAGAGTAGAGGGGGAGGATCCCCTCCCTCGACCTGCTGGCTGCGCTCCTTTTAACACACCCAATCCTTTTAATGCATAAACTCGACTCTTGGTGCGAGACCAGTGACAGCAGCTTAATGAGGCTAAGAGAGCACGGACCTAAAAGGTCTGATGGACCAGAGCCACAGCGCAGCCAAAAGCTTCTGGCAGCAATAAAACCTCGTGCCTTGTCTTGCGCTGAAGATGCTCCAAACATACTTGCTCACAAGGCCGGTAGCTGTTTATTTATTCATGAGAAGGAGACAGCTCCGAAGAAACGCTCGCCTGTGGAGCACAGGTTGGGCACACGGAGCCATGGCAGGAGGGTGCAAACAGCACGGTGCCTCGCCAGCACCACTCCGCCTTGACACCAGGCCTCGTGCCTCGCCAGGCTGGGCCACACGGCCACCACCTGCCCACACCGCGGGGCCAAGGCCCGGGCTGCAGCGGGGTGGTGGGGCTCATGCTCCCCGTTGGTTTTCTCTCAGCCGGCCTGCCGCTGCGGGAGGGGTGCAGGCAGCCTGCAGACACCCCCCACCCCATCCCCGCGACGCGCCTGGCATTTAATCGTTAAACCACCCCGCGGAACAGCCGAGGGGGGACGTGGCTGCGCTCTGCTGGCGGGCGGGCGGCGGTGCGTGAGGAGGCCCGGCCCCAGGACCAGCCCCGTGCCGGCGGGTTAGGCCCAGCGCATCCCCCGCTCCAGAGCGGGTGGGTACCGGCCGCCTTTGTGCCCCCGGGCCCAGCGCCCCCGAGGGCGGCAGCCGGCACGGCCCGCTCCCCACGCGCCCCCCTCCCCTCCACCTTCCCCCTATTCTTTTAAATCACTTCCATCCACTTCGCTGATTGGTTCCGGCCTCCTGCCG
>VZTU01015945.1:1721-19280 GCA_013400835.1 Zapornia atra
CACCTGGAGTATTGTAGCCAGTTCTGGGCTCCCTGGTATAAAAAAGACAGGGAGTCCAGAGAAGGGCTACAAAGATGATTAAGGGCCTGGAGCATCTCCCCTATGAGGAAAGGCTGGGTGAGCTGGGACTGTTCAGCCTGGAGAAAAGAAGACTAAGGGGGGACCTTATTAATGTCTATAAATATCTTAAGTATGGGATGCAGGGGGAAATGGCCAACCCCTTTTCAGTGGTCTGTGGAGACAGGACAAGGAGCAATGGCTGCAAGTTGGAGCACAGGAAGTTCCACACCAACATGTGGAAGAACTTTTACACAGTGAGGGTGACAGGGCACTGGGACAGGCTGCCCAGGGGTGTGTGGAGTCTCCACCTCTGGAGATATTCAAGACCTGTCTGGACGCCTATCTGTGCAATATGAGCTAGGGAGCCTGCTTTGGCAGGGGGGTTGGACCCAATGATCTCTGGAGGTCCCTTCCAACCCCTATGATTCTATGAATCAGTTAAATCAGGAACCCATATAGAAAGCACAAGTGTGACAGTTTGTCATGGTGCAGAAGAATGAATGTCTCAAGTGACTCTGGAGTGCTCCAATAAAACATTTAATTGCATTTGCTACTTCACCTAATTTGATCCCATTTCAGTAGCATATTTGTCAGAGTACTTCACTTTCTGATATATAAACCACTTAGCTAAATTTGGAAGCCTTAGTATCCAAAGAACAGACATTCAACATGTTACTCGTGCTCAGATATGTGGCAGAGAAGCAGTGCTAGCCCAACGTGGACTGACATCCAGCTGACATGGATACAGAACCACCAGTCTGAACTGTACTGCTAATCCACACACACCCCAAGATATTTAAATACACAAGGCACAGGGCTGTTTCAGGCACAAAGTGCAGAGTGTTAACACAGAAATGCTGCGCAGTTCTCTTCACATCTGTATTAACACAGGTCAGCTAAGACAACTGCCTAGGTTTGTCTCCCCATATTCACTGATTCAAAGGCAAACCAGAAGTTAGCAACTTCTCCTTTTGAGCTGGAAAGTGCCATTCCCAACTCCAGCCAGCCAGGCCCGAATTGGAGGAGTCACTTTCACCTTACACACTTCCAGCTGTACGCATGGCCTGGCAGCAAGGCGAAGCAGGACCTCTAACGTAAGCGTGTGGTCACTGACCCCAAGCAAAAGCACTTACACAGACTCCAGTGCTTTGGTTGAAAATAAATTAGCAGAGGAGGGTCCACTTAAGAGAAAAATCAACTATATCATTCACTTGATCTTGAACCAAGCACAGGAGAAGCCAAACATACACACACTTCACAGCAGCTTGGCACACTGCCCAACAGTATAAATAAAAGCTAGATGTAAAAGCATAAGAAGATGCAAGGCTTTTTGTACAGGCAGTCCAGGGAATTCTCATCACAGCTCAGTTTGAGCCTCAGCATATATAAACTCCAGTATCTTTAAGGACAGACACCAGGGGGGTCCTGGGCTTGGCTGCTGGGAAAGCAGCAAGTCCCAGCAGAGTGCCTTGAGCTACACATTTCAGGTTTCCTCTTTGCTTGGTAACTGGATGAATGACACCTGCACCCTCTGTCAAGGAAACTGCAAAGTAGCCTTGGCCCTGCTGCCACCACTTGGAACTGGCAGTTGGAACTAGAAAGTGTAAGAGAGCGAGCAGTGCTGCGTGGAAATGGATCTACACTCACGTCTGCCTGACCTGGGTCTAACAGCAGGCTTAGCTCTGCGCTAGGTCCCTGTCAAAGGTTTGCTGATCAGGACAGATTCAAGCCAAGCTGTTGATCCCATGACCGGCAATGACGCAGTGAAAGGCTCAACTGAAATGTACCACAACCTTCTCTGCAACACAAGCAGATTTCAGCTTTCTATACTTTCTGTACCATCACCAAGAAAGGTGTTTTGTTTCCCTATCTGTATTCCTCCAAACACTTCTATTTTAACTGCTTCCTTTGGAATCAAAAATTGGGGAAAGTAGCATTCACAATTCTATTACATTGCCTCGTGTAATACTATTGAATATATGTAATGTTATTGACTACATGCTCATATTGTCTTGCTTTTGGGGAAGAGGAAACGTTACAGGTAGGGAAGGAACACTAGTTCATCATGGGAAGACCCACACAGCGAGCCAAACATAGATATTATGTGGCCAACCACATGCAGAATGGCTCTGACCACCTACAGCAGAGTAAGGGGGCTATACCTGAGAGGCAAGCAAAAGCAACTCTCATGCCTCATGGGAGATACAGGTAGCAGAAGGCTTCAAGTGATCCACTTCCTTTAAAACCAGAGGAAGAAGCAAGCATCTGATTCTTTATTTGTAAGGCCAGAGCCATTGGTTTGCCTCCATTTAGGTAAAAGAATGTGCTGCCTATCATCACCTTATCTTCAAGTGTCAGCACACACCACTTCAGATGATGCAAAACACTTCAGAAAAAAGCAAACAGCAAACCACGCCTTTGTCAAAGGGAACAGACACATCAGTTCTTGTTCAGCCAGTTCACAAATTCCATTTATGAGAAGACTAATGTTACAAGGGCAAACAAAAGCTGCTAAAACTTGCACTGGCAGGGGAATGTTGTGTTACCCTGAAGGTAACGCCTGGCCTCTGCAAAGCTGGAGCCTGCAGTGCTGCCTCCTTGCAGACTGCAAGCCTGACCAGGAGCAGAACCACCACTCCACCAGTAAGCTCCCAGTATCATGGTGGTGCAAGTATCACACATGTGAAGTGTCAGCAAAAGCCCCAGCTGAAGACTTATCAACTTGAGATTGGGAGAAGTCCTGTACAGCAAAATTTGTCCCCATACCTGAGATCCAAGAGTCTGCAGCAAGTACTCTGCACAGCTCTATCCATCTCTAGACCGAATCATCTAATTTATGACTGTGCAGTGCTTTCATTTAAGAAAGGGCAAGGGTTTCAGCTGTGAGAGCAGGCAATTAAGTCCTTACTTGGTCCACACAACTCCTGACTGACCAAACTTGATAGCTACTCAACTTGAGTTTTCTCATAAAACACATGCTTCATCTTGAAGAAAAGTTTCTAACTGGAACCTGTGCTCTTCCAGTAGCACACACAAACCCCTCCATTTCTCACCCACTTCAGAGGCACCTGAAGGGCACCCCTCAGTTTCCAAACACAAATTACTGTGCTTCCTTTCCCTTCTTACAGTGCTTCCCTCCACAATTCCACACCTTCATTATGCCACACATTGTAGCAGACCACAGACCTTGAGCAAAGTAACAACAGGAGACAAAAGGCCCAACAACACTGGAGAGAAAAATCAAGCCAGAGACATGAGAAGATGCACAATCCATTTCCCCATTAAATCTGTTCAGTCTGTAACACTAACCAGTGTAGAGCTTTAAGGTCAGGGTACCTGGCAGCCAGATGCAAGGCTTACTTCTTCATTCAAATGGCAAAGCCATTAATATTTTCCCCTCACTCATCTGCCCGAACCCCTCTTCCCCATCACCCACCACCATCTCTCCCTGTAATATTACAGCAGGGAAGAAAATTAATCTGTATTTTCAGGCTTCTTACCACCTGGTTATTATAAATTAAGAGCCTGGTTCTTCTGGGCTGAGCCATGACCTCTGGCAATCGCAGGAGGTCTCTGAGATTCGGTAGCAGCGCACCGTCACATCAGAGACGCTGGGTAACTCGCATGCCAGTGTAGTGGTTAACAATGGCCACTTGCATCTTAGGGTGTTTCATTGCAAAGCTTTGGGTGTGCCAAGCCCATAAACCAAGTGCCTGCAGAAGGGGAGTCCAGAGATCCAGGCACCTGGGAACCCCCTGCAAGACTGCAAATGGCAGCAGATCCAAACCATGTGAACAGTAGCACCAGCTGAAGGAGAGGACGATAAGAGTTGCCTTAGCATACTCAAGGAATCTATTACATATGAAAAGAAGCCAAGAAATGACCTCACAATTGTGCACTATCTGCTCCTTACAAAATTTAGTGGGTTTTCCATACGATAATTATAAAACAATTCATCACCCAATCCAGTCCGTATGGCTCAACCTCTTACATGAAAACATTTCTCAATTTACATTCCCCTAACAGTCACCATAACCATGGTGACTATCTAAGAAAATAAAAGTATAATGGATTTTTTTTTTAAATAGCAAATTAAATTGTTTTGCAACAATAGCTCTCTATAAAATTGACCAAGTCACTCACTGGCCTAGTTATGATTTATGAAAAGCCATTAGTCTGTCTGAAAATTTGAAGCAGAGGTCACTAGGACAGTCAACTAGCAGCATTTTAACAGATGTGAGGGATGTGAAACAGAGATAATTACCAGAAAACATCAAGTATTCAGCATGGTGTTGCATCACAACACAGAACACTTAATTGCCCTAACTTTGTACTTCACACTGCAAGATCTACTGCCTATGCTCAGCAGAACAACTGTACTGCACATCTACTATAGACATAATGGCTCATTTCCATCTCTTGGGTTTATTTTAATTATTACCTAATAATTAATTAATGTTTTGGAGAGTTTCTTCTATCCAAACATGCCTTCTAGTTTATAACCAAGTTTCTCTGGGTGTCAAGACTAATGGCACAGGACATTAAGCCACATACTACATTTGAAATTAAGATTAATTTTTCAAGAGAAATCCTGTTGACAATCAGTTTTTCTATTGTGAAAAACATTGTTCAATTGTTAAGTTGGCTTTGCTTTGTTGGTATTTCAGGTATCAATTACCTTAATTATTAATGGCATTATTTTCTACCATTGTATCTGCTGGAATGAAAATTTTAAATTAGAACTACATTCAGGTTAGAAGTTAAGAGGTTTAAACCTTGCAACAAACTACTAGGGCAGCCTGGCCTAGTGAAGGTGTCCCTGCCCACGGCAGGGAGGTGGAACTGGATGTTCTGTGAGGTCCCTTCCAACCCAAACCATTCTACCGTTCTATGATTTCATATTTCTGTTCTTGGGCAAGTTGAAACAAAGGAGGTAGACCAAAAAAAGCACATTTTGACCTGCCTTTAAGCAGGTAGGGTTGAATATTTATGTGAAGCACTAAGCTATCCACCAGGCAGTTCCCATCCTCTACGGCTGCAAACACGACAGAGCAGGCAAGCCTGCCTCAAGTAATTGATCAAAATGCCTACCTGCTATTAAGTATTCGTCAGGATCACTGAAACCTGAAAAACAAATCACATTCACTCCATCTGTCCGTAAAACACAAAAGTCTTTTTATCTCAACCTCCAAAGCCTCTTAAAGGTCAGTTATCAATTTAAAAAATAACAGGAAGGTATTCTGAAGAAAATGCTATCAGCTGCAATGCAGCAAACAGAGGGGAGAGAGAGGGAGTAGGCATTCAGCTGCCCGGGACACACGCAAGCCTCTCCAGCCCACAGAAAAAGGCTGAGGAACAGCAATTTGGAAAGGGCCAGGGTGAGCACAGGCTGAGTCAGCTTTGCACCTGCTCCTGTGTAGCAGGATTGAGCTGGAGCCCATCCAATGCCCTTGCAAAGAGGCTCCGAAACAATTTGGCGTGCAATTAATTTAGAGGTGCAGTTTCGTACCTCTGAAGAAACAGGCAGCTCTCGCAACTCCTACTTACGTAATGAAACAGGTAACTAGAAATAATTGATACACTAGCTTGTGTCTTAATAAGGGAAACAGGTGACAAATAGGACAGCCATGCCTGCTCCAGGCTCCCAGAACTAAGGAGTTTGCATTCAAACCCCACAGTTTAGACTTTGTTGCTGGAGATTTTAAGGAAACCAAGTCCAGAACCCAACTGTAACAGATTTTAACCCCTTCAGAAAAGCCCATCCCCAAACACAACATCATCACTAATCCTCACACGTGTTTCTAGCTACTGAGCGCTGAATACAGTGTCTGGTACCCACCTTCCCCATGCTCTGCACCGTGGCCGCACTGTCACTGCCAAAGGCAGGTTATGGGAACGTGACGTGTATTTAAACCATGAAACGAGAAGGTGTTTGGGTAGAAAGGGTCATACAGAATAACCCAGCAAAATGACAACCTGACAGCAAGCCAATCTGGTTTTGTGCAGTAAATCAAGGAGCTTGGCACAATGAAACTTCAAAGCAGGAGACTGAGGACTCCAAACGATGCAGCGTGCAAGCAGCACCAGGCTTCACGTTCCTCTCAAACTCTTCAACAGGCCAGGCACAGCCTACACCGAGCGGGATGTGCCTCCTCTCCCTGGACTGCCTGCTCCCCAACTGCAAACCAAGAGAAGTTACACACGCAGCCGCTGGGACTCCGCAACACAGGTACACCTGGCCAGGTGGCCAACACGAGATACAAACTGTGCTGTACTTGGAGCCAGTCTGTGCCTGGGTCGCACTGTGAATCAAAGTTCAAAATGCCAAAACAGCCCATGGAAGTCAGCTGTATCCATTTACCAGTGGCAAGAGAAAGCTGATTAGCAAGTGTGTAGTTAAACAGATTACTTCCAGCTAAAGCTACCGTTACGAGAATGCTTTTCTCACGCCCTGCCAACAAATAAGGTCTGCTTGCCTTTATTTTTACAACCTTCATTTAAAAAAAGCACATCTCTTTAGAGGTAGGTAGCAGACCTGTGTACTTTTTCATGTCTGTGATTAAATCCCCCCCCCTCCCCTTTGCATGCTGGGGAGAGAAGTACAGACAGGCCAGAAGTGGGCCGTGGTTAAGACAAAGGAGCTGCAGGATGATGAATGCTTCACTGAAACTGTGGTCTGGAAGCCTTAAAGGGAAGTGAGCCAGGGGCTGCCAGTGGGATGCTCCTGCAGAGCTGACCCAGTAAGATCAGCTCTGGGAGAGGAAGGGCTGACAGCCTGCTCCAGCAGCACGCCAGCCAGCATCCCTAGCTGACAGCTCTGGGCACTTGGGCATCACACATCCATCATTTTCCATTTCATTTTTTTCTTGTTAGCAGCCTACTGAGCAGCAATGAGCTCAGCGTGCTGTTAATCAAAGCAGGAAGGTAACAGGTTTATAGGAAGCTCATTTAAGAGTGAAGCACCCTTAGAATGATCTAAGCTTTCAAAAACCACCAAAAAGCCCACCATAACACAGCTTCTGAACCAGTAATGGACAAGAGTGCTGGCAAGCATTTGGTCTGCCTAAGCCAAATGCTCCCTTTCCTGGTAAGGGACAAACATGGCACCTAGGCTGCTAAAGGAAAAATAACATCGAAGGTGCAAGCACTCTGAGAGCTGAGGCCTTCTAGCTCTGACAGCAATCCTTCTCAAGTCATATTCGCAGTAAGGTGAACAAACGGGCTTGCCCCTGAAATCATACATGTGTACATAACACCATGTACATGACAGTATCTGTAACAGAGCTTTCTGGAACACAAGAAGCCCGTTTCCACACCAAGGCTCTAGTTTTGTTGCTGTCACCTGAGGGTGACAGAAGTGCCAGCTGCAGCCGATGCAGGGACAACCCCCACCCTGCTGCTCCTTCCCTGTCTCAGCTCCTGCATCAGCGCTCCAGTCACAGGCTGGGCCAGGCCAGGCACCTTCCAGCCAGCAGAGGTGCCTAGGCCGCACTTTGCACAGCTCGACATGAGGCAGAGGAAGGCTCTTTCAAAGCCAGCCCCCACTGAGACCTGCCTGCAGCAGCTGCAATCCAGGTGCTTTGTCACTAGGAAGGTTAAAAGCTGAAGCCTGGCAGATGCCAGACTGCACCAAGCTCTGGTACTAAGCTTCCAAAAAAGAAAACACTACACATTTCTGCAGTGCCTTTGGTATTCTTGGCTATTCGGCTGCAAGGCTTTCTCTGCTTGTGTTACTCCCCATTCACGCATTTGCAATTTTATACTGCATCAAATAAAGCCTCCAAGCTGCATTTAAACATAAGCCTCTAAATTGGATGATAGTAATAGTGACAAGTAGAGATACTGTGCTCTGTTCCTTCAGCTGGGGGGATGAGGAGACCCATCCCTCCCTCCCTCCCACATTTCCAACCCCAAGTAGTTGCCATGGAACGCCCAGCTTAATCAATCAGCACTAAAAAAAAAAATGTATCTGAACATAAAATATACCACCTGCACATGACAATACCTACACTGACACTCAAGTTTGGCTGAAACAATCCTCAGCTTCCAAAGCCCATGAAAATAAACATTTCAAATTTTTCAGTATTAAGTGACATATCTGAAACTGCTCCAACATGCATTGCTTCTGCTTTCAAAGCTTTTTTTCCTTTATTTTATTTTAAAGGGGCTTCATCATAACACGAGTATGCTTTTATAAACATCTAACTTCACTTCCAAGGGCTGTCATTTCCAACCAAACGACTTTTCGCACCCCAAAAGATGACTGTGCTCTGAGTTCAAACAGCTTATGTGAAGTTACCATTAAAATGCAGTTAAATCAAGGTGTGAAGTTGGCAAAACTAGAAACCAGTCCCTGCACATCACCGCTCAATTTCATACTGTGTCTGTCCACCAGGATGAGTTCAAAGGTTTCATCTCATTAGCCTGATCACATTTCCTTCTCTTAATTTTACACTCGTTCACCTCCAAGCCGCTACGGCAGGATGCAGATTTTGCACAGTGCATTTTACAGGTTTAGGGATTTTTGCCAGGAAACCTTTATAAGACAGAGCACGAGCAGGTTAGGGATCAAAAGGAAGTATTGGTACTGTCAGCCACGCTCCTGTTTTTGTGAAAGTGAATGCCTTCGGTTATCAGATGCATGTTTTGTGAAGAGGCCCAGCTCAGCACAGTTAGATCAGTGCCAGGAATTCAGTGAACCTGGGGTCACGCTGTCAGGGCTCCAGAGAAATGCAGCGAGCCAAGCGTCTGAGCAGAGTTCAGTCAGGGAATTAGATGCCTGCCATTACAGTACCAGGGCATCTCTCTTCCCGCAGTCGGTTTTCCTGCATTTCTAGTATAAAGAACACAAAACCAAATTCTTACCAAGTTCTCCTCGAAGGTTAAGTAGTTCTTGAGATAACTCTTTATGCCGTTTCAGTGCTTCATCCCTCTGCAGAGGAAAAAAAAACAAACACAAACATTTGGTTACCAGTGATCTGAGCAGGGCACCTTCCAATAATTAACTTACATGTGTTCTGTAGGAAAACAAGAGGCAGGAGCAAGAAGCCAAGATATGAATCATTTAGGATAACAATTCTGCTGTTACAAAATACACAGATGTTCTTCTGTTGTTAAGGAAGTGATACTTTAAAACAAAGAACAGCTTTTTCCAGGATAACACTGCAATTAAAATCCTACTTTGCAGACATTGATTATATATTTTATAATGGGTGTAGCAACACAAGCCTCCAGAACGAATCAACTGATAGCTGTCAAGGGCACAAAAGTATACCTATATGAGAGAGAGAGGCATGCATTAAATATTTACCTTACGCATACGCAAGCACAAGACCAAAAACTTCACTAAACACACAGCCTACCACAAAGGAAAAGTGCAGTCCTATTCAAAGTTGGATGCAACCCACCCCACTGCTCCCAGTTCTCAGCTTTACAATCACTGATGCTTTTTGTGCTGAGAGAATCACAACAGATCTGTGCTCAGAAGAAGCAGAAGCACCCATCTCCCTGCTCTGCCTAGGAGCCGTGCCTCATCTGGGGGCAGGCGGCTCACCAGGCCCCTCTGCCCCAGACCAGTTCCCCAGGGAGATGCGAGGGCACGGCCACAGCAAAGCTGCTTGGCAGCTCAGCGACCAGCCCCTCACGGCCACGGTGCAGAGACAACAAGCTCCAGGCTTCCCACTGCCCAGACGCTTTCACCTTGGTCACAGCCAAGCTCCCCTCCAGCTCCCTGCCATCAGAAAAAGCGCTGTGAAACAAACACAGATTACCCTTGCTGCAGCACACTGCGAATAGAGGCAGAGTTTGCTGCTGGAGCAGCCCATCTTGCAGCTCCGGCGGCCCCCCGCTCGACCCCCCGGCACTCATCGGCAATGCGCAGGTGGTGGCACCGCCAGCCCGGCTGGTCCAGCCGCGGCCGAGCTGGACCTTGTCTCCGCAGGTTATCCTACTTCCGTGCCGATCGCTCCCGACAGCGGCAGATACTGCAGCTTCTGCAATTGGCACAAGCAGCCAGCGATCACTTAAAGCCACAGCCCTTCTTTTATGAAAGGCGAGCCCCAGACATTAGACCGATCGATCTCCACTTGCTCAAACGGCAGGCAGGACGGCAAAAGGGAGAGCTGCCCTTCTCTGTGGATAATGGAGCTTATTTTTAGCCGCTTCCAGCCCGCTGTACGCTGCTTTCACACTTAATTTGTTGATGCAAATATAAGCCGCGGGAGGCTTGCCCTGAATGGGAGATCCACAGACACAGCAGCTTTGCTGCTGTGTATGCCCAGGCTTATGTTCACAGCCCCCGCGCCCTCAAATTGCTCGATGCTCACTGTGCCTGCTCTGCCTCCCGCGTGGATACATCAGAGAAAAAAAAATAGCAGTAATGCACAGGCCCCAAAATCACTGAGCCTTCATCAGTGCTACACAACTGACTGCAGCAGATGAGTTTGCACACTGGCAGGGATACACCTGCACCTGGTTTTCCCTAGGGAAAACCTCACCTTTACAGCAGGCCCCATCTGCCCCTGGTCACTCTTGCAGCAGCCCCACCCCAGGGTGACACCAAGAGCACCCTGCCCTGGAGTAGGGAATACTCCCTGCATGCCTGTAGAACAAAAAGCAGTAGAAAGCACCATTCTTGAGAAAAAAAATACAGGGAATGAGCACCCAGAAACCTGCCATGCATGAAGGGCTGGCACAAGACTAGTCAAAATGATTTTTTTTGGGTTTTTTTAAAAACTATACACTCCCACCTGCTCCAAGTTACAGGATACCATCCTGCAGCTGCAAAGGCTGCTCTTAGAATAAAGGGCCAGCCCGTTAATAGAAATATTTTTATTTTTGACCCTGTCTGGGAAGGATCCTCTTGGAAGCATAAGCAGCCTTACAGTTACTTCGACGCTGACACGTGGGTAGGGGTATTAAGTAGCTGTGTGGCAGTTATTACATTAAGCACTTAGAAGCTTTTTGTAGTGACAGCGGGCTAAGATTGAAAGCCACACCTCGCCCTCAGTGGTAAATCCTCAGGAGAGCTGAGCACTCTGTTACTGAAAGGGCTGGCCCTGCTCAGGGGGAGAGATGAGTCACTGCATTCGCGTTCGGCGCTGGTTCGGTGTCACTACGGACACAACATCTTATGATGAAAATGGGAATGCTACCGGGAGGTGCACCCCAGCACTCTAGGGTACTGGCGTGTAGTGGGTTTGCAAGGTAACTACCAAAGTGGTTTTAGTTTTCGTGCCATGGACTCCTGATGGGATTTCTCCACAGCTTTTGCAGTAGCCTTGTCCATTAGTGTACTAACACACTTTGGAGATTTTTCTTTTTATGTGCTCCCTCCCCCCAGGTTGCATACTCATTGTTCATCCTAATTGTCAAAAAAATCCCCCTCAGACCTGGTTTCTTCCAGTCCTCTCAAGTCCACCCCTCAGCCCAGGGGCTGGCCCTGGCTGCAGACCCTCTGGAAGCACGGCTAGTTTAGTTAGCATTTCCAAAAGGCCTGCTTTGTGGTCTACACATTGTGTGTTTGAGTTAAAGCAACTTGATGAGCAAAGGGCACATGAGATCGGAACATACTGAGGACTGACACAGGCCGAGGCTAAAAGCCTAAAATAAAAACCAGAACGACACTGCCTTACTGATCTATTTTTTGAAATGTTTCTTGCTTTCTGCCTCTTAAGCCCTTTTGGTTTTTACAGGTGCTGTTCAACCTTACGCCTCAACCTGCAGCACTATCCTTCCTTCATGGTTTCACAAACCAAAAAACCCAGGCAGACTTGTATCCTGTTGCACAGTGCATTCAGAAAGAGCTGCCATAGAAACTGCCAGCCTAAAATAAGAATAATAAGTTGCTCATAGGGTTAAGGAGCCACATGAAGCAGTCAGACTGACAAGCAGTTAATCGAGCACACTTTTATCTAAGACCTTAAAAGAACTGAGCTCCAGGTAGAGGTCTCCCCATGAAAGTTTCCAAGACCTGAAATCTAAGTGCAGTGATATACCAAAGACCACTTGAATAATCCACTTAGGACATCTTCAGTATTTAAAGACACATATGCACATGCTTTGGGCTGGAACATCAAGCAGCCTTCTAATTTATGCTTTACAAGATTCTAGCTGAAGAATCAATGCCAGAAATTGAGAGCACAAAACCAAGTGGGAACATACAAGGTTGAGCAATTTTGTTCATTTATCCAGACAAATCCAGCAGTAAGGATTATCCTTGCTTAGTTGCCAGAGACTCAAGAGGGTCTTCATACCAATTTAAATCTGTTTATGCCAAGATCACATAGAATGACCGTGTACCTATTTTTCTTAGAAGACTCTATTGTAGGTGCATAAAATCCCAGTTGTGTTTTAGCTCAAACATTCTCCCTACCATAAACATGGCAGCTGTGGGAAGAAAGGTCAATAGACTTTGGGGACAAAAGCTTTGCCCAGTATTATCAGGGTGGTGCACTTCTACAAAAAAATTTGTTGTCATAAAGAAGGAGACTTGGAAGTTTCTTGTTCTGTGAAAGATAATGCAGCTAAAAATCCTTCATGTATTTTGAAAATTTGACAAGCAAGTCCTGGGGAACATGTGCCTCAGAGCAAGGACTTGGGAAGGTGAGGTATGCCCACTACAACTGTATGGAAAAAGATGATGTCCAAGGTAGAGGGTTGGAGAAAATGATCGTTTCAACATGACAAAATGACCAAGTTGCAATAAATTACAAAATTTGTTATTCATGTTTGTGTTACTGGCAGTTGCTGGGCCCAGTTACAGTTTAAGAGCATTCTTCCTGGCAACCAGCTGGTTTTGCTACAGCTTGAGATGCAAACAGACCAGCCTACAGTCATTTTAGATGCAAACAAGGGTGAAGACGCATCAACCGCTGAACAGTTTCCATTGCTCTGCTTCCAAAGCAGAAAGCACTACAAAAGTTCACACCCCAGAATGAACAAACTATTTATACCAAGTAGGCAAACAACCAACCTTCCTGGCTACATGCCTACACCAAACCTTCCTGTGAGAAAGACATAAGACATCTCCGAGAGCTCCAGCTATGAGCAGCTCTCAAGCTGGAACGGGTGGGTATTCCCCAAGCACACCACAGCTCTTTGGCAGACCCCATGTCCAAGAGCATGCAGTTATATGGCAAACTGACCACTTAAATTTCCTTGAGAGGATGTGCAACTAGATGAACTAACATTTCAGGTTTCCCAGCACAGACATGCTGCTGGCCAGGCTGAGTGGCCCTGGTGTGGGAGCCCCAAGTTCTGCCTGCCAGTCAAGGTTTTGAGAGCCACAGACAGGCTGTGCCCAGCCAGCAAGCCCTGTTCACCTTTTGCAAGTTTCTCCTCCGCGTTCAAGAGCTACAGGTCCTTCAAAGCCACTTGATGTAAAAGAGCAAATCCCACCAGAAACCATGTTTCAAGTACACATCCAAATAAACTAACACTGCCATCTGGTAGTCATTATCCACACATCACAGTTTACAGTTTAAGCAGCTACACTCCTCCTGGAAACAAAACTAGATCTCCAAAACATACACAAGAAGTCACAGAAAGCAATACTGAAAAGTTCACATTTAAATAGCAAAATATGGGGGTGGGGGTGTTTGGGTTTTTGGCTCTTTGGGATTTTTTTAAATTTTAAGCAGCTATGTCACACCAGTATCTCTGTGACAAGTTACCCATCACAGTTGTCTATCGCTCCCCATGCTGGATATCACCTCCTCCAGGAGCTCTGTGGCATAGCAAGCTTCCATCATTCTCATAAGAAGTTAAACAACCATGCTCACTCAGTTTTTCATCCTTAGATTAATGTTTCCACAGCTTCCTCCAAGTTGTACTCATATGAAGCCTTGTATCTTCTACCCACTAACAGCTTCAGAAGAATTATGTGTTGCTGGAACCAGAGCACTAGTACCTTGCAAAGGCACAACCCACCTCTGTGCCCTGAAATACACCTCAGGGAATCTGGCTGTGTTGTGGAAGTTTTCCCACGACACAGACATACAGCAACTGTACTGGAACGTCTCCCTCTTAATGCTGGGATGTAACATGGTCCCTGCTCAGAGAAGATGGAGAAGCCCCAAGTGATGCTGGTACCAAGGGCTCTGCAGAAGCATGTGGGCAGGCAGCTCCAAGTCTTACCCAAAGGCCAACAGCAGTACCCATCCCAGGCACAACTGGCTGGTGGGAATGGCTCTGAACCAGAAGGCTGTAGATCAGCCTTCCAGTTTTAGCAGGAATACATTCTGTAAACAGGTCATTTCAGGAGCCAAGACTTATGGAAGGAGAGCATTAAGCGCCAAACACAAAAACATTACTATGCTTTTTAAAAAAGCATTTTATTAGAGCAGACTAAATAAAATCCGTTCAGAGTGCATAAAACAGAAAGGAAGCACTTAAATGTGTTTTACTGTCATACATAGGGTGAAATTAATTTAATTCTAGCAGAGGAAAGCCTGATTTTTGAAAGCCATTTGTTCCAACCACAAGCACTTACTTCTAAAAATCAAAGTTAGAGTAAAATACCAAGCATCTTAAAAAATAATAATAAATTATGGTTATCTGCAAGCAGTTCTAATATGAGTACATTTATTATAAATAGAACTTAAGAGAGATGCACTCAGTATGTATGGAAGAACAGATTATCATGTAACTATTTAATACTGGTGCAGTCTCAGTTGCCAACAGTTCTTAATGCAGGATGTGTCTTTCATCTGAGCAGATACTCCTCTTACAGTCAAAGCACTGGAAACTGGAGTCTACTCCATCCTTGTGCCTTCACCAGTCAGGAAAAGCTGAGCATCATCACTGTCCGTAATGCAGAAATGGAGTCACATCTTTGCATAAACTCCAGCCACTCATGTGTCACCAGCTATAGCCAGGAGGTAATTATAAAGGGGTAACAAAAGGGCCATTCATATCCGCTTTGCAGTATGACATTTACTTTGACTATTTTAGTCCTTATACCACAGTTATTCTACCCATCCCTGTTCCTTCTTTACTGGCAAAACCCAATCCTCTGAGTAAGTCTCATTTAAAAGTCATCCATTTCAGAAATTACATATTACTTTATTTTAGACTCCCCCTTCCAACCCCTCCCAAAGAAAAGCGCCTTGAAATGCAATTTCTTTCCCATCTCTCAGAGGGAGAAGCAGGCTAAAGGAATGAGCCAAGTGGTACAACAGACAGGATTCACACACTCTGCTCCATCTATCTCTTCAAAGGGAGGAGCAGACTATTACTGTAATAATGCAAAAATACCACTAACCACCTCAAATCAATAAATACAGCAAAATTACTATATCAAAGCTACTCTTGTCCTTGTTAGTGTTATGCATTGCCTTCTTACCAAATGAAATAAGCAATCAGTTTTCAGCTTATTACTTCAGAGTTCAATTAAGCCTCAGAATACACTACTTGTGATTAGCTAATACAAAACTCACTGTCATTTCTAATATTTAACATCCCTTATTTGCTAGGTACATTTATGGAGAATCAGATGTTTATTCTCTGATGTTTAGTGTGTGAAACACTAAAGCAGAGAACCAGCCAAACTGGATTCCTATGAGTCACTTAATGTTTAACAGGGATCAGACACTTGCAGGCTCTTTATGGTATTACAAACTTTACATGGGATCTCATGCTCACATGGCATCTCTGTTTCCCTGTTCAGAAGGGACATCCACCTTCATGCAAGAGCTTTACAAAGTTATGTCCAGATGTAGCGATACAGGGTATTTAACTTGTCTGTCTTCTACTTTAAAGGGTTCCTGAACTCCAAGATTAGCCTTCACTTGTCACATAGAATGACTGCTTCCTTCCCTGTAAAAATGCTGATCCTATACAGAAGTTTACCTTATCTAAGGAATTACTTATTTCTCAGTATTTTCTAAAGTTTCTCTCAGTACACCTCATCTGAGCATGGCAGTCTCCATCAGCTACCATGTGGCTTTGACAAGTTATACTGTCAACTTAAGTTGTCATGTCTGTAAATATAATTATGTTTATCAAGTTCTTTGAAATATCACAATAGGAGATCCTATGCTTGAGCACAATATTCCAGAATTCTTTGTCATTCCATTTTTAAGGCTGTTCAGAACTTCACCTGAAAGGCAGTAGGGAAGTAGAGGGAAACAAGAAGCAAAGACACTTCCTTCCACTAACTGCTCCACATCAGGTTTGCAATCATCATTAATTCTGCATATTCTCAGGAAAAAAAAAAAAATTGGAGAAATAACAAGGCAGTCATCCCTGAGAATCATCTTCCTCATGGGAAGCAATACTGGTTGCCTGAAACACCGAGTTTATTTCCAAAGATGACCTTTTGCTCTGAGTAGCTACATGACAGGACTCCCGATTCTCTCCTGCTGTAACCCATCCTGAATCCCCAGTTGTACTCAATACATTGCTTAACTGAGGAGTCTTCTAAAAAGTTATTTCCACCAGCTAGTTTCACAGTAATTAATGGATTAAAATCTTTTCCTGGATGCTAGAGTTCAAAAATCTTCAACCTGTTGCCAAAAATATTCTTGTCCATCAGCACCCACATGCTACAGCGACCTCAAAAATTATGGCAAACTTCCTTGCTTTCCAACAGCTATCAGAAGCAAAGTGCTAGAGCCCAGGCTTGCTTTGCAGACAGAACTACTGTTTTATTACTCAAATACTCTCCTTTACTCAATAGACAGTATTTCAATTCCTCAAATTCAAGATACTATCTTTTAAGTGATTTAAAAAAAAAATAATCTAAAGAAACAAGCATTATCTCAAATATCCTTTGGAGATATCTTTTTACAATAGACAGCATTTTGGGAAGCTACATTTGAAGAGCAGAAGTATGCTTTGGATAAAAAAAATCTAATAAGAATCAGCCAAGTTTGATGTTAGGTTCTAAAAAAACCAAAACTATAAATTTAACTCCAAGGCAGCTGCTCTAAACAATAGGCCTGCCAATATATTTTGAATTTATCAGCTAAAAATTAATTGTTCTGAATCTCTCTCTTTTCCTATTAACGGGTTTGGGTTTAGTGATACAATGTGCACTTCCGGTCCCTAAGCTAGATATGCATTTCTTGTTTAATATAAACATTTTCTGCAGAATTTCCACAAAGACTTGGGACAATTTTTTTCTGACATGTGCCCATGTATTCCAAGATGAATATAAAGTGCAAAGAAGTTCTCAAGAAGACTAGTATCTCAACTCTTAGTCACCCATGTCAGGAAATGCCAGTTATAGCAGCTCATATACTAATGGCTGATTCCCGTTTCCACCTGGAAATACCGAAGCCTGTTTCAGCCACACAATTTCTAGCACATTACTTATGTTCCTTTCTGTGTCACATCCACAGTATCCATACATTATTGTCAAGGCCCTGAAGCCTTTCATATGGCATTTGTAGGCATTTGGGGCCTACAAGTAAACTGAAGAACCCCATGTAGGTCATGGAGTTTTAGAATGAGGGGTAATGGCTCGAGGCTTAAAGAGGGTAGATTCAGATTAGGTAT
>VZTU01015949.1:1660-34481 GCA_013400835.1 Zapornia atra
AAAAAAAAAAAAAAGGTGTAATATGGGGAACGACACAATGCTTCTTAAAACACAGTGATACCCAGGGACTCTCACTCTCTCTTTAATGATCCACTGCTCTCATTCAGCTGTCTTTCTTTTTTCAAATCTTTACATATGTGACAGCTCTCAAAAGTAGACCATAGACCATCTGGCATTTTCAGAGGTGTAACTTGTGCAAATTCAGCTCTACTGGGAACACAATGCTATCTTCTGCCTGCGTTATAAAAGATACAATAGAATGTAGAACTTATGAGTTGTTTTGAATTATTCATTTTTTGCCTGTATATTCAAGAAATTTTACAAACTCTGCATTTTGTACTACATAATCACATGCGTTAAAGGTACAAAGAAACTTTTTGACACCTCTTTTCTACAGAAAGATGGCATTTTGTTTGATATGTGAACATTCAGCGCCTGTGATATCATTCTAAACAGGCCGTGTGCTGCTACAAAAGATCCCATTTTACCCTCCATGTATGAGCAAAAATTTTATTCTTGATATTCAGTAACTAATGCAATACACATCAAAATTTCAAATATGAGTTGGATGAACATTCAGCATCTTCAAATCAGGATGGCACTGGTCACTTACTATATGTTAAAGATTTAAATAAAAAATAATTCCTCACACAACACAGAAATATTGTCATTTCAAACATGCACAATGAATAGTTTCAAATGTCCTAAGAAATACTGTGCTTTTTAGGTTAATATGTTTTTAATCTTTAGCAAAACCGGTAGATTTAAGTCAATATTTTATACAGTGCTAACACTAGTGGATTTTCAATAAGAATGATAAATATTGGATTAATGATTCAATAGACTGAATCTTTTTTGATAGAAAACTAGCAGATAATGTAGCTAGTAATAACTATACATGAATCTGCTGCCTGTGGAAAAGCAATAAAAAGGCAATATATTGCTATAGCATATAATCTATTAGTGTGTTTCACTGGTTCCTTGTCATTGGTTTCCTTGCAAAGTGGGCCTTAATACAATAACTTCTGCTGTTATTTCACAGACTTTACATAATAATTTAATTGTTACTATCTGGTGAATAAATATTCGAGTACTAAACATTTACTATGGTTCTGATGGTTTTGAAGTAGCGATGCACATTCTCGTTCAGACTGTATAATGCAGTTTAGATGAATATGCACATCTATCCATGCTAGCCCACAATATATTGTTTACGCCTTGCAAAATAACAGCTATTCTTAGGAGAAGAATCCTGATGTGTGCATTTAACAGACAAATGTATGTCAACACAGGGAAACTCAACCAAAAGAGGACAGTCTAAGCTATCAGTAGGGATTTTAGACAAAATGCAAAAACAAATATACACGGAATACAGACTCCTCAGAGTCAAAGAGAATCAAAAGAAAACATCAGGAGGGAGAGAAGAATTGAGACAGCTAATTAGTAGCCTAATCACATCAAAAGCAATTCCAAGACAGCTGATACAGATGCCCGTGGAGTTCGCCAGCCCTGGCCAATGCCACTGATGGAAAAAAATACTTTCCAGTTTACAGCCTGGGTCATCTGACTGCACACCCAGAGAGGTAAAAATGCTGTTTTTCTTCGTTTATGACATCAGATCAGGCCACAGAAGCAGTATTTTTGCAGGTGGACTAGGGAGGAATAAAAATGCACAACTCTGGGTGTAAAAAAATACAACCTTTGGCATTTTCAGATATTGCAAAAATACAAAGTCTCGTTTCAGTTCAAAATATCCTAGACGCTTGTCTGCCTCCCAAAACAGTTGCAAGCACAAGACAAGGATCAACAGTTTTTAGGAAATACAGAAGTCCTGCTTGGGTCCATTAATGTTGAAAGGCATGATCTACGTGCTAATTTGAGCTTCGGAAACTGTTTGATCTCAGTGGTAGCTGCTCCTACTCCCTCTGCATGGACCACATGGAAGGGATCACATGCAAAGGAGGTAAGAATCAGGCCTCTGTTTTTTTGTCAGTACTTCTTTGTAGCACAGACCTAAGCTTGAGGGGAAAAATAAAGCATATGACAGATAGTCATGGATTGCACAGTAAAACCAGGAGCTGCCTGGATTCTAGAGTAAAATTAAGGTGATTCCAAATTGCTTCTGGAAAAGACATAAATTCCTGAGATATAAAGGGAAATATTTCAAACTGACTAGCAAAAAATCTTTACCTTTTCAGAAATATTATAAATGGTATGCATTCATATGTTCAATAAGCATAACATTTCAGTGAAGCTGGGAGAACTCAACTACCTCAACCCTTCTCTCTCCCACTTTTCTATCCAAAATACTGACTAGTCTCTACGTGGATCTTCAAACTACATCAATAGTTTTCTATGCCTAGCTATCCAGAATATTAACATTCAGATTACAAGATGTACCTCTGAGTCAACCTGTGAAGTGGCTTTTGTCAGCAATTATTTTTGAATATTTTCTAGGACATAAATAGCATATACTGCAGCTTCCATATCACAGAAGGCATACATTAACTAAATAACAAGGTACCATCAAGGTACAATCTATCTTTAAAAATCAATTTTTTACACTGAATTTTTTATACCATGCTGACTTTACAAGGAAAACAAAGTACCAACTAACAGCATCAACCACCTTTTTAGAATTGCTTCTTGTAAGACATGAGGACATCTTCAAAATGAATACAATATATTATTATGAAACAGGATGTCCTTTGTAATGAAAATACTGTAGTAAAATTGCTGGTACGAGTTTTACAGGACCCACACTGAGAACGCTTTGTTATAATATGTCTGAGAACACATCCAGGGAACACCAGGTATAATAGAAATGGGGCTGGCAGGGGACAAAGGGAAAAGACACCTTTATCCCATCGGCTCTCAGTCAGTGAAGGGCTGAGGAGAATGGCAAACGCGTGTGTGCATGTGCGCTTATGGGTTGAGAAGGCGACGCAAGTGCACGAGAAGGTGCCAAGAGTACTCTTACATCTGTGCAGAGACACCCGCAGTGCCTTCCTTTGGAAGCACTGCAGGACCTTACACGCCGTTTGAAGGGTTGCAGGAATTGTATAAAGCTGTCTTTGACGTACCCAGAAAGAAGCAGTTACCACAGGGAAGCATGAAAGGGGCTGGTAGCCAGAGGTTTACAAAGTTGATAGGCATTCCCGCTGAAAATGTGGAGTGAATTTCTCTATTTACAAATCCTCTTTCCTGAAGTGATTTTGCAAAATGAAGAAAATGCCTGCTGATTTTTTCTAATGATAGCAACAGCAAAACCTTAATCGTTGCTGAACTGAGTAAATCCCTTAATATTTTTTTAATCACCTATCTTTTAACAATTATCTCAAAATCCAAATATCCTTTTGTCTTCTAATTACCATAGATCATCAGTAAATTCTCCTTCTTTATCATATAGAAATCTTGCCATCATTAGCAATGTTTTTTGTGAGACTGAAAAGATTGGCATGATAAACTTTGAAGATGATTTGGAAATTCTTGCTAGATCACTATATAGTTAGGAATAAGGATGATTCACGTAATGCAATGATTGTTAAGCCACATCTACTTAAAGCAGAATATGGTTCTTAACTGTAGCACACAGTTTTTAATTTCTTGAGAACAAGCAGCAGAAGCTTGCCACGAAAAAACCAAGAGAAGAGCCAAACACCAAACAGGACATTGTAGGTAACAGGCACTCAGACACCTGGGGAATAAACTTCTATATTGGCTTCCTGATGAGGGGAGCTAAGGGACAGGTGCTGATCTCCTTCCTTTGGTGACCAGCGATAAAACCCAAGGGTGCAGCATAAAGCTGCAACAGAGGAGGTTTAGGTTGGATACTAGGAAGAGGTTCTTTACTGAGAGGGTGGTCAGGCACTGGAAAAGGCACCCCAGGGAAGTGGTCACAGCACCAAGCTTGACTGAGTTCAAGAAGCATCTGGACAATGCACTCAGTCACATGCTCTGACTTGGCTGGCCCTCTGTGGAGCCAGGAGATGGACTTGATGATCCTTACGGGTTCCTTCTAATTCAGGATATTCTGTGATTCTGTGATAATAAAGTTGTGTTCAAAAATGGGAATATTACTGCAACAAGTGTTGCAATTTTCACTTGCAACACTTATGTCTCATTTTTTTCCTCATACATACATATGTATAATTTTTCCTCATACAGTTGTGTGCAATGACAGGTTAACTTATGGTCACCATTCCAACATTTCACGATGTTTTGCTCAGTAATTGATTCATTCTGAAGGTTAGTGGTTTTTCCAATTTAATGTGAAATGCCTAGCTATTTCACCCCATGTTTTCTACATAGGTAACATCTTAAGGTGGATAATGTTCTACTTGATTTTTGTTCCTGTTGTTATTGTTAAATCTTTCTTTATAACACACATGGCTTAAAAATCAGAGGATTAGGCTTTTAGTTAATTTTAAAGTGCTTAAAGTGATCTAATTTTGAAAAAGAAATAATTGATAATTTAGTAAATGTGAATACAGTTGCCCGAACTCTAGAGGTTACGATGGGGTGCAAGCCCAATACAATCCCACCTCACTGAAGAAGAGTGCTTTGCTTCTGGAGCTCTGATATTGAAAGGAAGATTAATTAGCTACTAAATGCAAAAAAGAAATCCAAGCTGTTGGCGTGGCAATTACAGCAGTTATGCAATTAGTACCTATTACAACATATGGTTATACCACTGCATAAAGACACACTGGTGTCCCATGGAACTTAAAGCATTAAGTCAGATATTTGGAACAGTTTTGATGCCCCTCATCATTGTGTTACTTGTTCCCAAATCAAATAACAAACATCAAAGAGAAGCTACAAACAACAGGATACCGCTTGCTGGCTATTGCCTCATAAGCGGCCCAGCAGGATGTACCAGACAGGAGAGATAACCTCAATGTCATTAATAGCCATAACCTGGCCAAGTGCACAAACAGGTTCTCTGGGTTCTACCACCTCCTGCTCCCTCCCTAAAAACCCCAACACCCAGTGACAATCTAGACAATGTTTCACTGCAGTAAAAGAGCATGGTGAGGCAAGTACGTTCTAAGCCTAAACGTAACTATTCTCCTTCGAGTTAGAAAATATTCAAAAGGTCAAGTTTATTCTCCACTGGCCACATATACAGATTTTTCAGATGATATTACAGTGTTCAGGTAAACTCATAGAAATACACACAAAAACTTCATGTACATTGTTTTAAAAAGAACATGAAGGCAAATACTTGGAATGAGCAATTCCCTTAAAGTTCACTGCTCCCTTGATTTCTAGTCCTCCGCTCACACAAGTGACAGAGTTTTAGAAGACTCCAAAAAGTGCTTAAACTTAAGTGTGCATCTTACACCCTGCTCTCAGTGCTCTGTCTTTTTGTCATCTCCATAATTCTAAGTAACACCTAATGCTACAATTAACAAAGCTAACAAGACACAATTAAAAAAAATAGAGGTAAAAATAGAACAGCAACACAGAATGTTAGGAGTTGGAAGAGACCTTGAAAGATCATCTAGAACAACCAGAGCAGGATCACATAGACTAAATCACACAGTAACGCGTCCAGACAGGTTTGAATGTCTCCAAAGGAGACTCCACAACCTCTCTGGGCAGTCTGTTCCAGTGCTCTGTTACCCTTTCGGTGAAAAAGTTTCTCCTTGTATTCACATGGGACTTCCTATGCTCCAGCTCACATCTGTTGCCCCTAGAGTCATAGAATCACTTAGGTTGTAAGAGACCTTTAAGACCACCAAGTCCAACCACAGCCTAACCCTGCTTTAGTCCACCTACAGACCATGTCGCCAAGCACAACATCTACCTTATAAATACCTCCAGGGATGGTGACTCCACCGCTTCCCCGGGCAGCCTGTTCCAATACTCAACAACCCTTTCAGTGAAGAAATTCTTCCTGCTGTCTAACCTAAATCTCCCCTGGTGCAACTTGAAACCATTTCCTCTCATCCTATCTCTTGTTACCTGAGAGAAGACAGGGACCCCCACCTCTCTACAACCTCCTTGCAGGCAGTTGTAGGGAGCAATAAGGTCTCCCTGCAGCTTCTTAAGACTAAAAAGCCCCAGTTCCCTCAGCCACTCCTCATAGGACTTGTTCTCCAAACCTTTCACCAGCTTTGTTGCCCTTCTCTGGACACGCTCCAGCATCTCAACGTCCCTTGTCATATCACTGGCCATCACTGAGAAGACCCTGGCTCTGTCCTTCTGACTCTAGCCCTTTAAATATTTATAAAAATTAATAAGGTCACCCCTCAGTCTCCTCTTCTCCATGCTAAACAGGCCCAGCTCCCTCAGCCTTTCCTCATAAGGAAAGTGTTCCACTCCCTTAACCATCTTGGTGGCCCTGTGCTGGACTCCTTCAAGGACTTCTATGTCCTCCTTGAACTGAGGGGCCCAGAACTGGACACAATATTCCAGGTGCAGTCTCACCGGGAATATGAAGAGGTATGTAAAAAGGTTAATGCAAAAAGGTAGCAGGAAAACACAGTAGTAGTAATGCATACATTGACATCTGAGTTTCTGACCACTTCCCTGCACTTATTTTCTCTCTGCTATTCTTTCTAGCAACCTAGAGCTGATGCTGAGTTTGGCATTGGCAGGTATCAAGTACCAGAAAACCAAAGGAAGAAAGAGAAAGCACAGCTGCAAGGAAAATGGAACAGGAGAAACAAACGGGCAGCAAACTACAAGGAACAGTCTAAAACTTGGGGTTTTACATTATTAAAAACAGTAGTAGAGCAAAAACATCAAAGGAGAAAAGAGTAGATAGCAACCACCCAGAAGAAGACAGCACTGGAGGGGAAGGAGAAAGAAAGGGAAAATATTACATAGTGAGCTGAGCCACTTCAGTCTGAGGGCAGAAAAGAGTTGGGAAGAACACTCAGAAGTTAAATTCCACTACAGATGAGAGATTTGTTACAAATTTTACAAGTATGAAAAGAATTGAACAATAAAGCACTAACTGATAAGCAATGAAACAAAACAAAAATAAACACATTACATCTACACAGTGCTCTAGAGTTGAAGTAATAGTTCCCTTTCTGCTCAAGGTCAAAGATACTCCTGGAGCTCAGGACAAAAATGGGCCAGACCAAGCAACAGTGCCATGATGGAAAATGGAAATTCTTTGTCAGAAAGCAGGGTGAGGACTTAAGGTCCAGAACAATAACTTTGAATGACCTGGCTTGTCTTTATGCTGGCTGGAAAGTTAATAGAGTCATTGTCAGTAGGAGAAAAAAGATGTGGAAACATAGTGGAGAGCACAGCACATGTTCATCTATTTCCCCAGCCTCAAAAAGCAAAATGTGAGGAGAAAGAGAAGTAACATGTATCAGAATGGAAAACATTAAACAGGGTTAATCTCTGCTACAGATGTCTCTTCAGTTCCCTCATGGCAAGCAGGGTCTAGGAGATGTGCACAGGACCCCTCCCATCATCAATCCACCTGGCTGCTATGCCCCTGGGCTTCCCCATCCTAAAGCACTCAGGAACCCAGGTCACCAAAGGATTTTGAGTCACACACACAGAGTTCAGGCAGACCTGCCATAACCAAAGCTGGCTCTTGGGCTGCTTTATGCCACTAAAGCACCAGCTTGGGATAAGGACAAATCAGAAAAGGTTTGGTATGCCTTGAAGAGACATGGCACAACCTCACCCAAACAGTTTTTGTGCACACTGTACAAATCAGGTTCCTGAGAATACACCTTGAAAGGTCCTTTTATCAGAGTCTTTGAAAAACGTAAATTCTTTCTCTTTTTTTTTTTACTTTCCATTTCAAAATGACAAAGAACTATGCACTAAAGGCTGCATCTCTACATCAGAGTTTGCTGCCTTTTCCCTTCCCCACCCCACAGGCAGTTTAACTTTGTTCTATACTAAAACAGTAGAATCACAGAATCATGGAATCAGTTTGGTTGAAAAAGACCTCAGTAGTTTCATATGCTGAAGGGAAAGGCAATGTTGTATTTCAGAATGTACAAATTAATCAAATAAGAGATTTGTTGTTCAATTCAAAGCTGACTGTGCTTAACACATAATCATTGTCACAAATATTTACCACAAAGGAAAATATTTTTTACTCCTTATTTATTGTATTCTACCAAAATCATCTAGGAAGTCCTCTTTCCGATAGCTGGATAAACGCATCCATTCTGGTCAAGCTTTCGTACATGACCTCTATTATACAAATTCAATATAGTAAAAAAAAAATAAATATGCTAAATGAGTTTTGGCCTCCTGCTCACACACACACACATCCCCTAGAGCAGTGCAAAAGTCTGGTAAAGACTGTGCTTTACTGTGCCCGGTAAAGACCAAGCTTCCTGTAGTAATGATACACTTAGTTTCCTGAAAGGAAGCAAAGCATAAGCTGCTCAAACAATTCAGAAGAAAGCTCTGCTATCTAATCCACACAGCTACAAATCTGTCCTGTTAGAAAAATACAGTATCACAACAGTGACCAACAGCTACAGGCACAAAAATTCAGCCAAAAAACCCCCATTAGCACAAAGGAGAAAGTATCAGATCATCTGAAGAAAAAAAGTTCATTATCTTAATGGTCTGAAATTACCCACGCAACTTTTTTCTTTCATTCCACAGCTGAGCTAAAATTCTGATTCCCCACTCTGTTCATGAAACAAGCTACAAATCTATGGAAATGTTATGCTCAAAATCACAGAATTGTAGGGGTTGGAAGGGACCTCAGGAGATCATCGAGTCCAACCCCCAAAATTTCATTTCAATATGGTAGAGACCAGTAGCACCTGCAAGTCCTTATACTGCAAAACTGACTGAATAGCAGTAAAATAATGGGGTTTATCTCTAGCATACAGAAAGGGAGTTTAAATGTATTCAACATTCAACGCATGTTTAAAATCATTCAACTTTGCACATGGAATAATTTAAAGGTTCTTTTAAAAATATAAAAATATATTTCTTTCAACTTATGAAATTATGTAACTAGGCTCACTGAAATTTATTTAGTTCATCTATTGTTTAAAAATACTTCTAAGTAGCATTTAAATTTGGATGAGGCCCATGCTTTGAATCAGTGGTTCTTGACACAAGGATCTTTTTTTCTGAAAACCTTTTATTTTGTCTTATTTAGAAGACCTACTTCCCATTGTTTGAGGAGAAAAAGAGAATCCTTCTGTACACTAATCACAATTACTTTTAATTTTAAATGGAGTGCAGATACACAGCAGTGAAATCTGTGCTCTGTCAATGTTATTCACAATACTAAAAAGTGCCCATTTTTACATCTTAAAACACTGTGTTAGAAGGTTTTGCAAATAAGCTGATGAATTTCACAGGAAAGAAACAGCATGGTAAGTGAAAGCATAAAAATTTACAGTTACATTCTCTTTTTTTGTCCTTTAAAAATTCAAGTGCCTTCAAAAGTCCCAGCTGAGACAGCAACCCCCTCTTACAGGGGGAAGTACAACAGCAACCCTTCCCTCACAGCAAAGACAGCAGCTACATCACGTGCATACAACCTTCCTTCTTTGCTTACACAAGCCTTCTGTCCCACAAGAGCGTTCATGTCATCATCAGCAACAGCAGCCCGACCAGGCCTGGTGAGCCGAACTGCTGCCTCCATCCCTTTGTGCTGTGCAGCTGTTCTGTGCTTGGGAAACACCTCAGCCTCCTTTCTTGTATTTCTTGGCCCCGAACAGAAAAACTCTTAGGAAACCATTCAAACAACTGTCAAAAGGGCAGAACTGCACTAGTTTGGACACGTCCTTATCCACTCTACTACAGATCCATGCCATCTACCATTTTAGCTGCGCTGCTGCCACAGTCCTGCTGCTCAGAGTTAATTCCAGCACCCTATTCTTTACTGTGCCTTCAGCATAACGAGCTACATTTCACTGTGCTGTATCGTTTTCTCAGACTGCTCGAATTAACAACTCACAATGGGATCATCTCCCCACCACTTTATATTTAATTTGTGTTACCCTCAATCAGACAAAAATTCCTTGTTTCTGTACAATGTGTTACTGCCAAGCCAAACTACTCAGTGTTTTATTTTGAAATACATCCTTATAATTGGCATTCTCAATTTTGAGTTTTTCTTCAACTTTTGGGTTTTGTCAATAGCTACTAAGATGAGGTTAATATTTTGTTGATTTTATGAAAATTTAAATCTCACATAATCACATGACTCCAGAAGCTGACATTTTCAAAGTGTATTGTAATATTAACAGTTGTGGGTTTTCCTCCTGAATGCACAGTACTTTTTCATAATGTTGAATTTACTGTTAATTCCCCAATAGTCAAAATACTCATTCTAATAAGAAGGTTCAGTGCTACTTATAAAATAGCTTTAATGTAATTTTGATATTAACACACAGAAGCTGAACAGGCTTTTATACTGAAGCACTTTAAAACCATTTCCAGTCAGTCTCTAAGCACAACCTTCTTGTCATAGCTTACATATAAGTAATCATAACAGAGAAAGAAGTGAGAAAACAGGGAAAAAGGTTTGAACAAACAAACAAACAACAAAAAGAAGGTATGGAGAACTAGAGACAATTATGGAAACAGAAAAGAAAAAAATGGCTCTAGATAGTAGAGGCAAATATAGACAGTAACTATAACAGGGTTGGATCGGTATTTTATAAAGTAATAAGAGAGAAAAGAAGTGGGCAAGAGAACACAGCACAATTTATTGAGTACAAACTTCAGTGCTCATCCAAGTTTGATTCCACCATGATAACCACCACTGCTCTTTCTACCTTATCACCAGTCCATCTCCTTTACTTTCTTCCTAAATTACCATAATTTCTAAAGGATTTTTTTTAATGATCAAAACTTTCAAATGCCATTCCGTTATAGTCACTGTGAAATGGATTTCTAACACTGAGTTTAAATTTTGAGAGCAAAGTGGATTATTCTGTGAGAACCTTCCCTGCACTAATCAAACAAGTCTTATGTCCTTTTCCATAATGACTGTTCCACATATACCCCAAAAAATATTGATACTAAGACCTAAACTACTTGCTCTATTCCAGCTATCCCAGCAGAATCCCTGGTGTGGATGCAGACATGATAACAAAAGAAAGCTTTTGCCAGATTATTTCTATTGTTCAAGAAGGGAGCAGAGCACAGCAAACAAGGTCTCTCCTTTGGGCTGTTCTCAGAGCCAAGTAGCGGATGGTGATCACCAAATCACCAAATGGAGTTTATCAATTAAACTGACAGGAAAAGATTCCTCAGACATAACAATACCCTACAGATGGGAATCAGTAAATCCAGTGGACAGAGAAGTAGATGAAGCATCAAAGAAAGGGAATGAGAAGAAGAAAAAAATACAACTTTTATTAGAATTCCTCCTTTAAAACTGTGTTGTGTCTTGTTTCTTTTTCCCTTCACGTATTTTGAAAGTTAAACACTGTCTTATTTGCTATATAAATAAATTTCACATTTCTTAAAGTTTCAAACTCTTGATCCAGCACAAAATAGTTTACAGAATGGATGTGACGAAGACTGTTACAAAACATGTAGAAGGTATTTGCAACTACTTCAGAATGAATGTATAGTGCTAGATACTTTATAAAGTGATTAGTGTATAGTTTGCTGAAAGAACTATACCCATATAAAAATATTTCTCAAAATTGATCTTACATTATAAATATGATAGTGACTATTATCACTAAAAAGGCAGCACACAGTAAAAAGAATATATATTGAGGTAGGGAAATACTTTATAAAAAAAAAATAGCTAGGAAATACTAAATTGTTAGATGAGCTGGTGAAATTTAATAAAATTACCTATATGAAAAGTACCTGTGTATTACCCAAAGTTAGCTCTGTATCCTGCCTCACCATTCAAACATTTTTTTATAGCACTTCTGTGAAAAACTCAGTTTGATCATTAAAGTAAAATTTCCCAGGCATGCTGATCCCAAATTTGTCACCAAATCTTAATGTTTCCTTCGTTTTGAAATTCAAGCAAAAGGAACATTGTTCACTCATGTCCTGTAGTTCTGAATTGTTCAGATGTGAAGATGTTCACTCTGTTTGACGTTGCTCTTAAAGCCAGGTTTGGTCAGTGTAAGGATTTTTCATCTGTTCTCAGTTAAAATGTGAGTTTTATTTCAAATTGCAACTTACAGAAAGCCATTAAAATGCACATCTACCAAAGGGAGATGGGAAAAGGCACATGCCTTCTAACTGGGTTTTGGTTTTGGGAACGATGTATTTTGTAGCTACCCAGATTTGAAGGCAGACTTGCTCCTGCTCCACAGAGGAATGGGCAAATGGCTTGTGCTGTCCCTCAGGGGCAAAAACTTGCCCTAAAGGTCAAATCTGACTCACAGGCCACATATTTTATCGGCTTGCCTAACAGTTTGCTCTACTTGATTTGTCTCATAAGTAAGCTTCATAACATTTTATGCAATCATTATACAACCTTAAGTCTCACTTAAACTTGAGGAAACTCTGCAACAGGAAACAGTCTCTTGGATGAAATTCTGCTGTAAATAAGATTAGCAATGCTAAATCTTACAGTTTGAGGGGAAAAGGTTTGAAAGTAAAATTTAAGTCTTCAATTTTCACAGCTCCAGACATAAAACTCAAAATTTGAACTCTCTAGTGCTAAAATGCTGTGAGTTTGCATTTCAGGTCCACAAATTTCAAGAGCAGTCTCCATACAAAAACATGTTTCTCACATTCCAGAATACTACAGTTCATTTGAAAATAGTTAAGGCTCAAGTGGCAAATAATTCATCATTCTGTTAAATCAAGCCACAGTATTTATGGAGGCCTACCACATCAGGATAATGAGCTAACAAAACTGCTATCAGAAACAGCCTGAGTGACCATGGAAAGTTTTTCAACAGAATCCTTCGGGTTTGGATCATTTAAGTTTTTGGGTTTGCTTTTGGGTTTTTTTTTTTTAAAGAAAGCTGAAAAACACAACCACCACAACAACACTCAAATAGGTCATAGTCTCCTGTTTTTCCCTGTCCTGTACAAAAATACTTTCAGGAAAGGTACTGGTGGCTACTTTTGCACTTCAGATATTACCATAGTGCAGACCAAATAAGTTGTACTCAGACTTTTCTTTCCTCTGGATAGTTATTTAAAGAAAAAAATGTTTAACCAAAATTACTTGGCTAAACATTCTGCTGTGACCAAGAGCCCTTCTTAATCAGTAAATACAAAATTCAAAAGATTTAAAACTGTTGTGGCTGTCTAGATTGTGAAGAATTAATTTAATGATTTTGCTGTACATGTAATATACAGTACTACTTTTCAGCTGTATAAACTCACTCCAAGACTTCCACACACATGACAGCAAATATAAAATAAAATTTAAAAAGAGAAAAACTAAGAGAATTTTTGCCACAGTTTAAGTTCATGACATTTTTGCCAGAAAACAGGTTCCTAAAAGTACAACTTGCATGACGATTCTTTCACGCACTTTGTAATTTGGTGTTTTCTTTGCTAAAAATAACTAACTGAATACTGTTAGTACTGAAAATAGGCGACTGAAACCACACTGACTCATTGGGTTTGTAGTATAAAATTTCATGTAGAATGCAGTCAGAGTTTTATAACTCTTCCTCTTCAAGGAGCCACTACACACACATTGTACCTTTTCCCCTATATGAGGAACTAATCAGGAAAAAAATATAAATATCCTTTGCCATCTAGGCATAACAGCACATTAATTCTGAGACAGCACCAATACAACAAAGGAAAATATTCTGAAATTAAGATACAATTTACTTCAGGCTCAAACACAGCAAGAACAGTAATCTTCACGTTATTTAAAGAATTTCACCTTTGTCTGGTACTGATGATTACTGCCATCCAAACTTTCTCAGCCTCAGACCATAAATTCAGATGATGCTCTGAGAGTCAAAAGTAAGGTAAAACAGAAAATGAAAGGCTCCAGGTAATTCTGGCTACTAGTGATATGCAGAATACATGCATCTATCACATGGTCATCTGGTGCAGTTTAAAGTTCCCACTGAAGTTTGATTACTGTTCTGTGAAGTGGGTCAACAGTAGCAAGAAGTTTGTTTCTCCATATTAACTCCCCCCAGAGCATACAAATCCCTCCCCTATTGCAGCCCATCATTAACTGCATTGTTTCAAAATATTCGACCAAGTCTAAGGGGAGAGGCTGCACAGAAAATATCTGCATCCCACAGGAGCCCAGTTCAGAGGTACTAACTTCAGTGATACCCAGCTTCTTCCACAGGTGAGTTCTGTGAACACTGAAGATCCTGTCCTAAACTCTTAAGACTGTAACTGTAAGGATACAGCTACCTGAAAATGCCTTTCTGCCCAGGAGATGAGTAAATGAAAATTAAATGAAAAGGCTTTTGTTGTGCAACAATGAGATGTGAAATTCCTTGGATGTAAAATTGTCTCAGCTGAAAGGTTCAAACCCAGAAATTCCTTGGGGAAATCAAAATGGCAAGAAGAAGGATACACTGTCAGTAAGAAAATGCCTATCCTTTCACCCAAGTCTTACAGATACAAGAGTGGAAAGAGTTCATCATCATTATCCATTAAAAAAAGGGGGAGAGAGATCTAAACAACCCCAGCTGAGTCATCAAGATTCAGGTGAACAGCAGAGAACATGACCTCCAGCTGTGTACGTGTGCACCAGCTGCAAGTTCTGATTAGTTTATTTAAAATACCGAAATTGTTTGGTTTCTTGGTAGCCTGATAGCAGCAGCTTCTGATTCCTCATCTGTTCTTCTCAGCCTACTGCAAGAACACTATTATTCATTCTCCTCCTCAGCTTCAACTGGTGTATCAACAGTGGGAGTAAATCCATGGGCCCTAGTAAATCCACAGGTTCTAGTACTTCTGATGTACACTGGCCTGCCTTCAAGCCAACTAAATTCCAAAATTTTGTTAAACAGCATAATTTTCACTACCACCTTGATGAGATGCTTTATCTTGACTGGCATGAATACTCCAAATATGCTGTGCAACATACTTACTTAGCTTTTTTCCATTTTATATAATCAAAGTTAAATTTCACTACTTAGTAGCTGCAAACCCACTGTGGTATAACCCCAGTATGCTGCTATGAAGAAAACTAATTCTTTCCCAGCCAAAACCAGTACAAAACTAGTGTAATAAATCGCATTTTACCTCCTGTGCTGTGCGAAGGGAACTAGCTGGTACACACTAACTTTAAACAATGTTTTAAAAAATGCATGCCATCTTACAACTGGTTGGGAAGAAGTTAACAAAAAAACCCACCAGGCTCCTCAATATAGGCACAATATGAGTTTTTTGAGGACTTCTGAAACAGTAGTAGTAAGAGATCTGTCAGCCTGGGGGGAGAAACAGAAATAACACAGGCTAGGTGTCTGCTGGGAAGACGATTAGAAAATGTCTCTGGAAGAGGTCTCTGTGAGGCCCTTCACACCTCCACTTCTTCTATTGGACAGACTCCTCAAAGATTTACCTTTTTTTTAAAGAAGATTCTAAGTATCAGATACTGCATTCCTGTATTTAAGTACTGAACTGATTAAAGTTTTGTTCATTCACACTTTTTTCACAGCCAGATGAAGCGAATACCTGGGTATATTTAGGCCACTGTACACAAACTGCTTCTTTAACTAAAATAATACACCTTTCAGATTCAGCATTGTATTTTGAGTAATTTCCATTAATCTATTCTGCATGATTTCTGTAGTCACACACTCAGTTGCACTACAAGAAGATTGTGTCTGTCATACTTCCAAGCTTTGAAGAGAACCATTTAAGTTACCTCAAGCACTCTGCACTATTTTTTAGACAGAATAAACACAGTCATTTAAAATTACAGTTAAGTACAAAATGACTGTGCACTATAAATTAGACAAGGAAAGATATTTGGATTAACTTCGAACAAAAAGAACAGTTCTAACAGCAGATTACCTTGTTCTTGTTGGGAAAAAAGTCCCAAACCCAAACTGCATTATTCAAACTATGAAAATCATCCACTTACTTAGCTAGTAGAAAAAGGGAATCTCCAGATGTTGAAATTAAATAGATAGTCATGTAAAGCAAAAATGTCAATATAAAAATACAGAAAACAAAAATATAAAAAATATCTAGGTTTATATTTCAAACAAAACATGACAAAAATTATTTCAGTAAATCAGTAGGCACCAGAACAAGCAAAATTGTTTAATCCCCACAGAGCTGAATGAAGCATCCCTTTCTCTGAAGAACCACTCCTATCAGGAGGGTGTTTCATGGAGGAGAAAGAGGCAATTGAAGCCAGGAAATGATGGATAGCAATGACCTTTCTATCTGTAAAACATGGGCATATTTTAGGTATTTAATCTTGAGAATTGGATTATTATTAATCAATTATTCATGACAATTTGAATCTATGGTAGATGTTTTTTGTTTTCTTAAATATCACATAGCTAAGGTCCTGCTTGAGAACCAGAAAGGAGATTAAATCCTCACAAGCAAATAGTGTTCAAGACTGGCATTTTCTTCCCTCCTAAGTATTCCTTCCCCTACATAACAGCACACTTCGATAACCAGTACCTGATGTAAAAATTCTGCCTAAATATACTGAAATCCACTTTTATAGCCTTGGCGGTTTGTTTTTTTTTTAAAGATGGAAAAAATCCCCACAACCAACCTTTCCCAAGAACAAAGACAGGCATTGTGGTAATGTGTAGCAGCAAAACCTTCTATGCCTTCATTCCTATAGCCACAGGTTACCCTGCTGCATGTTTTAAAATTCACTCTTTCTCACTTGCCAAAGGTGAATGATAACAGAAACAGAACGTCTCCATTACAGGCCACCAGATCATACAATGAAAATAAGGAGAAGGTGTTTGCAGATATTTAAAATGCACTGCCAAAGAAGAAGAGAAAGTAGATGGAACTATTCTAAGGCTAAACTCTTTTGAAAAGCAGAACCTCTACAGCCTGATATAAAATGCAAAATATGTGTGTGCCTGTGAAGGGAAAGGAATAGGACTCAATAATGCTTTGAACAATACCTGAGGTGAAAAATATAGAGGTTATTCTAGTTTGAGGGAACTGCTTTGCAAAAAAACCTTATCCAGGTTCTAAAATCGAAGGCTATGGATAGTAATGGCCACCTTGTGAAGACTAAAGCCAATTTAACACACCTAAACCCACCAAATATTTGGCAGATCTTCCAGTTCTCAAATACTGTTTAAAAATGTACACCTTATTTCTGGTCTAACTGAACCTCCAGGCATTATATCTAGTTCTCCCTTTGCCTGTGTAGGTCGAAGAATCATCTCACCAAATTTCTACTTGTGGTATCATGCTTCTTAGGGACTAGGCAAGCCCCTCTTCGCTCTCCTTGTTAACACTAAACAGATTGAACTCCAGGAGTTTTTCCACAATAAGGCATGTTTTCAACTACTCCAGTCATTCCTAAGATATTTGTGGTTCTCCCCGACCCTTCTCCAACTGGATGCAGTATTCCAGTAACAGTTATGCAAGGGCATTCACAATTAATACAGAGAAGTAATACAACCATTTTCTTCTTATTTAGTTCTCCCCTTCTTATATGCCAGTATACAGTACCCTTTTGAGGCAGTGCTGCTCTGGGAGGTAATATTCCTCTATCATGACTCTCAAGCTCTTTTCAAAACCAATTAATTCCTGGGATGCAGCTTCCCGTAAGATTAGCCATTTGCCCAGTATATTATGAAAGTTTTCATTCTGGGGAGAAAGGGATGCCCCAAAGGAGGTGGGGAAAGGGCTAATCTGGGGGAAATCTCATCATCTAGAGATTAAAATGGGGACTTGAGACAAGGACTGCAAGGGCAAAGTGAATTGAAAACATCTTACTGTGGAAAACGGCAGCAGCATTTTAGTTTATTGATGTTGCCTGGTAAACTGAGTTCACAAGTGCAAATGAGAAATCATACATAATGAAGTCATTACAGAGTCTCTAACACTGGACTTCGTTGTTGGTGTGCCAATAAAGCTGACTGATTAAGCTACTTCCATATAACAGCAGGATAAAACAGCTGCAAACAAGGAGAACCTTGGAAATTAAATTCTGGAAACATTTATAAAGTGAAAACTAAGGCTAACGCAAATGGAGTATGTACCAACTGTGGGGGTGGAAAACAATCTGCATGGGAAAAAAAGAAACTGAATCATTAGGAGAGTGGGAAATAGTTCTTAATACCTGAGAAAATTAAAGTAAGCCTTGTTTAAAACAATTTAAAGAAACAGTTTTGTAGTAGACCATAATGATCAAAACATTTCTAACCTCAAGCTTCTTTCAATATGCAGTGTCCTGCAGACTTTAGCCTAGTGGATTCTGATTGAATCACAGCTGTTCTGAGCTACACCACTTGTTACTTAAGATTAAATACCTAAGCAATGTTTGTGATAAACAAGCTGCTCTTTGCTCTGTTTAATTTTTCAAACTTTAGTTACTAGGTAGATCAAATTGTAAAACTTTTGCAAGGTACAAGAAGTATTTGTGAGCAGAGTACTGTTCCTCAATTTTTTTTTTAATAGAACGGACTTCCCTACTCATAGCTACAGCCACCACAACCCCCACACCCCCCCAGTCCAAAAAACCAAACAAAAAACCCCAAAGAAACCAAAGCTGCTTAATTTCGCCATTTTCATTTATTCCATCTAGAAGACTTTGGCAGTAAGAACATTAAAGATTAAAAATAACATGAATTTGAAACAAAGTGAGGATTTCAGCATAGCAGCTACTCAATCCTGTCTCATGTTTGCCACTACTATTCAAAAATCTGTAAAGATTTGGAGTTTTAGAAACTTCCAGTTTTTACCTAAACTTTCTTTTCACAAAGCCAGAGGTAAAATTACTACTGACTCTAGGAGAAGCAGCTATGCACACTGGAGCAGTGCATCATACACATATAGATACATACCTACCTTAAAATTTACCTTATCTTTACTCTCTTTCCTGTTACGTTTTTGATTCAGATAATACTCCCATCACAGACATGAGTAATTGCATGTAACTCTTAAGTCACTTCACCCTTCCTTATAGAATCATAGAATGGTCTGGGTTGGAAGGGACCCCAAGGATCATAGAGCTCCAACCCCCCTGCCACAGGCAGGGCCACCAACCTCCAGGCCTGGATCTACACAAGGTTGCCCAGGGCCCCATCCAACCTGGCCTTGAACACTTCCAGGGACAGGGCATCCATCACCTCTCTGGGCAGCCTGTTCCAGCACCTCACCACTCTTCCTGTAAAAAATTTCTCCTTAATATCTAATCTAAACCTTCCTTCCTTTAGTTTTAATCCATTCCCCCTTGTCCTGCCATTGGCTACCCTTTTAAAAAGTTAATTCCCCTCCTGTTTATAAGCTCCTTTCAGGTTCTGGAAGGCTGCAATGACGTCCCTCCACAGCCTTCTCTTCTCCAGGTTGAACAAGCCCAGCTCCCTCAGCCTCTCTTTGTAGGGCAGGTGCTCCAGCCCTCTAATCATCCTCGTGGCCCTCCTCTGAACCCTCTCCAACATCTTTCTCGTATTGAGGGCCCCAGACCTGGACACAGTACTCCAGATGGGGCCTCACCAGGGCAGAGTAGAGAGGGACAATCACCTCCCTGTCCCTGCTGGCCACCCCTCTTCTGATGGAGCCCAGGATACCATTGGCCTTGCGAGCTGCAAGAGCACACTGCTGGCTCATGTTAAGTTTCTCATCTACTAGAATCCCCAAGTCCTTATCTGACAGGTATTGGCACAATATGCTGCAATTTCTACTACATATTGAAAAATTTAACTTTTCCTCTCCCTTTTCCCCAGTGCAGCCCCCACAGTATGTCCTTGCAGTGACCAGATCAGAGGAAACGTAGCACCACCTTACTGTACTTGGTCCTTTCCTCCATGGTTCAGGGATGATGCTAACTGCTATGAAATAAATCTGCTTTCCCACTGGTCCAAGAATAAGCAAGCCTCTAGGAAGAGGGAACGAGAAGGCCAATCCAAAAGCAGATGTCATATGCATCTTCCCATGTCCTCAACACAAGCACAAAGCAATTGTTTGTCCAGGGACTGTTAGGTCTAAAACAATCTTTCTGGATTAAGTGAACTCTCAAACTGTGCAGGGCAATTCTCCCTCTTTATAGCTTGTTCAGAATTATTTTTAAATTGCCAGATAAGTATCTGACATGCTAAATTCCAGTTTCCTGTAAAGGATCTAGATAACTATTCAATGCATTAAGGGTGTAAGTATTTACCAGGATTCATTTTTTATAAAAAAGGATTAACAAAGATTTGAAAAGAACTTCAAATGCTAACACAAAGTTCAGAAGCTGATTGTACAAGTAAAATGTTAAAAAAACAAACAAACAAATAAAACCCAAACCTAAAAGAAACCCAGAAAACTCTTGAGAAAATCACCAGTTATTACAACAGCAAGTTCAGAAATACGAATTTACCCTGCTGTGTATCGTGTAGTACGTGTGCAGTGCAAAGACAGACTGACTCTGATGTGTGTGGGCAGACAACGATCTGAGAGAGCTGGAGCACCACTCAGCATTTAGTCCATTTGCTTTCTGAATACATCCTATAATTACAGAACAGTTTTTCATGCTGCCCCTCCCTTGAGCAACTCTCAAGCATTCACAGAGTTTTAAAGGAGTATCAGCTCTGGCAGTTGACAGAAATATTTTCGCCTCAGGAAGGTGCAATTATGGATGATCTTTTGGACAGCATATGATCTTCAAGACAGAAAAATGGGAATAATCTTGCAGACCTTTTTATATTTTAAAGTGTCCAAAATACACACTAGGAATGTGGACTTGTAAAAACTAATTTTAAAACCCCCATAATTCATAGTACTCAAGGCCTAAAACCTTGCCTTGGTGCATTCTTCTAGTTTTAAAAGGACTAGCTACCTTAGGATTCAAACCTCTTTATAAACTGACTTATGACCAGTCCTCAGTGTACCCAGATGCTACCGATCACAGCATAGTTTACTCTGCCACTTAAATGCATAACTTGAGAAATCAAAGGCAATGACACCTAGCACAGTTGCATACTGCAGCTCACATGGCTACTGTGATATAGAGATCCCATTATGAATGATGAGAGAAGAATATAACACTAAGGCTTTAAAATGTAGATGCTACAGAGATCTGTATTATACCGCATGACTCAAATCACACCTTTCTTTGAACTCGTTGCTTATGCATGCTGACAGGAGTCATTCCAGGAAATAAATTTGGTAGACGTGCTTTATAGTTGCAACACAATTGCATCTGACATAGATTTGACTGAGTCAACAGGCAGTAGTATCCCGTTACACTGTGAAAGCAAGCCTAAATGGCAGCAATTTGTTCTGGAAATACTTACTTCTGATGAGGTCACCATCAGTGCGATTTCCCCAGACAGACTGGTCTTGTATCTCTGGTTGTATACTTGGGTTACTGGAAGGCTGTTTTATGTCTTTATCTCCTGCCGCAGTATTCTCTTGGTCAGTTTTTTCTAAGGCAAAAGAAATTTTAAGGCATTAGTTCCTGTGGTATTTTTCCTCTATGTGAGTAAAACTCACCTTTGAAGGTTAGAAAGAAGAGAGCATTAAGTATAACTTGTCTTTGCATCTCATGTAGTTTCCTCAGAAATAATTCCTAACAAAACTGATTTTCATTTGGTTTCTTGTCCAGATCAAAGTAATTCCTCTATATGAAAGTTTTTTGGTCATATTGTGTTTAATCATGGAAAATAATACTCAACAGCTTTTGTAGCAAGTACAGTTGAGTCTGTTTATATTTAACTACCTTCCACTAAATTTTCCAATGAAAATTTGAATCGCTTTGTCACACAAAAAACTACTGTAATTTTTTCCCCATGTACATGTGGCTCTGGCATATAAAAGCCAAAAAAATTCCACAAAAGTCTGTTTTCTATTATTTACAATTGAATGTATAATTAAAGACAAATATTGTTGAAACTTCAAAACTGTTTAGTACAGAAATTCAGAAAATTTATTATAACACAATTACCTATTTTTCATTGAAAAACTAGGCATTTAAAAGTCATTCCTGAATAAAAGTCAACGTTTAGTCTATGGTGAAAGGAATTTTTTTTTTCTCCAGATATATACAAGATGCAGAGAAATTTCCATGGTAAGGTTATTTGACAGGTTTTAAAGTTTATTTCACAACATAGTAGATCTTGTTTTGATGATTTCACCTGTTAACACATGAAGCCCTGCATCTTCTCAAACCAAGGTAAGTGACAGCTTTCATTTTCACCATCATTAATGTTTTAATAGTCAAAGTCACATACACACAAATCCTTCTGTTCTTGATTGCTACAGGTTTTTCCTACTAGCATTTGAGGAAACCTTTCAAAATCTGGAATTATTTTGCTCATTATCCACAGCAACTAATTATCAGTTTATGTCACTTACTCGAGGGATATTTTCAGTCTCACGTATTTTTTGAGCATATTTACATTTAATATTTACGATAATTCTAAATGAGCAACTGCTGAAAAGTCTGTTAGCTCTATTTATTTGTTTCAAACAAGAACCTGTTTATAAACTTATTGCAATGTAATAATACTATATCCTCTAGTCATTTCAACTGAGACACAGAAAAATCACTTATTGCTACAGTGACATATTAAAGGTTAGTTTCTTCATGTAACCAACAGTGGTTTGATTTTAAATCTTAACTTTCTGCCTTTATTATCCACCCTATTAAACTGAGGCGTTGAACATTACTCAAAATAATATATGCCATATTGTATGTATAGTAGCATGTGCCTTCAAGCACTGCTGCTCCCCTCCGATTAATTACCACCTCTGAAATATCTGACCCAGCTACCTCTGTGGTACTTACTTCTTATCCCTCCCTCGCATCACCCTTTCTTTCACAACTTGTCAGTATTTCCTAAAGCCCATCCTGAAATGAACTGTTTCACTGGGATTGGCATAAAGTTACTGAAGTGGTTGGGAAGATATTCACTGACTCCACTAAGTTTTGCATCTTGCCCTGATGACTTAATCTTACCCAGATACTTGTCTTACCAAAAAAAAAAAAAAACCCCACCCAAAAAAACACCAACCCAGATTTATTTCTACCTGCTATCTATCAGCTAGAAACCTGACTGTGTTGAAGCATGATGATTTTGCCTGTGCAGCCAGGTATTAGGTGCAAATGTGTTTCAGAAGTGTTTGAAAAGTGCCCTGAAATAGACTGAAGGAAAATAAGCAATGTCCTGGAGATGTAGCGTAAAAGAAATGCAAGCACTGTGCACTCTGCTTTCCACATAGAGCAAGCTTAAATGAGCTATTTTAAGACATTTTGCTCTTAAATTACTTTACTGCAGTAACAGCACCAAGATTACAACAATATCTACCCAACAGTAGTAGTACGAAAGTGTGGAGTTACTATACACAATTTTCTTGCATAGGATACGACTTTGCAGAGCCCTACAATTGCAGGTAGTAAACAGTGAAAAGCTCTAAGGAAAAAGTGTTAATATTATAGGGCTCTCAGTGTTCTAGATTACATTTTTATCTAAGAAATCTGAAGAGTGCAGAACACAATCAGTCATCATTCCTCATAGGGATTTAGTTTTCCTTCTGTTTCTTTCTGTTCATTATGTTTTTCTCTTTTTTTTTTAAATACTATGTAGGTTACATGTGTGTTTTTCATGTTTACTTTTATTGTTCTACTTGGATATGATAAACTGCCAGTTAAAACCATGTAAACAATGTTGATGGTGAATAAGAAAGAAGAGGGAATATCAAAAAGAAAAAACCACCACCCAGTGTTGCAACTGAATACCAAACAATTTTGATAGAAAGTTTACAACAATTAAAATTAATTTAGTGTCTGTTCTTTAATCCATTGAATTCGCATGAAGACTTCCTCATGAATGTACATAACAGAAACCTAAACCATTAAACACTTATGCAGTATATTACTTTTCACCCCAGAATTACCCTCTGGAGAAGCTAATCTCCTGGCAGATGCTGCTCTGGGGGTGTGATGGACTGATCCAGGGACTGCAGCCAAGGACCACAGGGTCGCTCTTTCCCTCCTCAGCCCCCAGGCCGGACAAGGAGAGAGAACAGAAAGGGTACAAGTGAGAATACTCATGGGTCGCCATATACTTTAGTAAGTGAAGAAAATAAGAAGAAAACACAAAACAAGTGGTGCAAAGGCTCCCACTCACTACCTCCCATAAGTGGACTGATACCCAAGCCAGCCTTCAAGCGATGGCTACCTCTCCCAGAACCTCTCCTCTTCAGTTTTTACTGCCAAGTGTGACATTATATCATGTGGAATATCCATCTAGTTGACCTGGGCCATCTGTCTGGCTTGTGTCCCCTCTCAACCCCTTGCCCACCCCCAACCCACACTTTGGAGGGGCAGAGTGGGAAAAGAGAAGACCTTGGCACTGTGCAAGTGCTGCTCAGTAACAGCCAAACCACTGGTGTGCTATCAACCTTGTTTTAGTTACAAATCCCAAACAGCACCAGAGGTGCTGCCTTGAAGAAAATTAGCTCCGTCCCAGCCAGACTTAGTGCAACAGGGCTTTAGAAAAAGTCGACCTTAAGCTATGTTTATTTAAGATTTTTTTCATACACCCTGATGCATCAGAATGCTGGAAATAGACACACTGGTTTCTTGATTTTTTTTTTTCTTCAATGCATACCAGTTCTCCTTTTTAGTACAAATGAATTTTGTGATTATTCCCCTATAACAAATAGCTGATCATGAAATCATAACTTTTTTTATTCTAGAGGTGCAGCTACAACATATCAACTACAACCAATCACACATGAAGATAACCTCAAGAACACTCCTGAGTCTTTTTTGTTGTTGCCATTTTTGTGTGCATGGTGCATAAGATTAGTGGTAAGAGTAGTTTATAAAAAATACATTTACAAGTCCAGTAAGAATCAATACAACGAACTTGTCTTCTTTGATGTGCCGTAGTTGTGGCAGAGAAGTTTTAATAAAGCTTACAGCTGGAACAAAAACTAATGGCTGGATCTGGCCACAGAGAGGCATGGCTTTTTTTCTACTGCATCTTCAAATAAATTTATAATACTTCTCTCTTAATCAAGCTTAAGCTAAAAAAAAAAAAAAAACCCACAAAAATCTTCCTTAGTATATTAGCTTCTGCTTCCCTTAGTACAGCCTTCCACTTTCATGTGACTAACATCCAAAACCAACAGCCAAGAAGAGAAATAGATGCTCTTCCTACCAGTTCAAATAGTGGCAAGAAAAGACTCGTTATGTTCTGATGCTGGCACTGTGAAGGTCTCTTCAAAACCGTACTAAATTACTCTTGGGCATGTCATGAAAGCAACATAGTTTTCTTACGTGTCACAGCTCAGCCCCTAGATCAGCAACCTGTACCTCTCCTTAATGAATGGCAGTCCCTAGGCTGAAGAGCCCCATAAGAGTGACACCATTGCAGGGCACCCTGTTCTTTATCTTGAAGGTAAGCATGGGCACACACTCTACTTGTGTAGAGATCAATGCAAGTTTAAGGTTTACATAAGCAAACAATAGAATTGAGATGGTTAACAGCCAAATCCTATGCGTATTACAGGAAACCATTAAGCTGCTTAGTGAAAAAATTAAAAATTTTAATCACATCTCAAAATTCCTGCGTCCTGAAATAAGTGAACAAAATGAACTCCTAGTATTATGTTACTTTGAATTATTAAAGTGTATTTAAATCACTTTTATAGTACATACATTCATTGTACCATAGTCTTGCTTTATTTATTTTTAAAATTACACAACACCACATGTATTTCATAGAATCAAAACTTGTTTTCGCCATTGAGACTACTATTACACTGACTGCTAATTCCTGGTTTAGTTTGGAATATGCGCCTCTGATAACACACATTTCTTTGCACCATATCAAATACATTTGACAAGACCCCACCAATGGAACAGTCACAGCAGTTTGCATCAGCAACAAGGCTACTATTACAACAGCCCTATCAAAAAGGAAATTTGGCAAATAGTTTTAACTGTCAGGACAGACACATGTAGTTAGGCAAGAAGGGTATGCAAGGCAATCTATCCAGATCCCTTCCAATCCTGTCTTCTGTGTCTTTATAAAGTTGCTGGGCTATAGATCACACTCATTCCTGAAAACTTTTAGAACGTCCCAATGAAGAACCCTTCTTTGCAGAGCTGCATTTATCCTATCTCCCTCTATGAAAATGTTGAGCGTATCAGATGGACATCCCATTAATATGTAAAACCCACCCTAAGCGATAGGTAATGTATGTATATTGGCAGGACAAAGCTCAAAGAACTCAGCTCTTAGACAAATAAACACCTTTTCTTCTCTGGGTGCTTGTCCATTTGTACATTAAGGCTCTAGCTGCCCCCTCGCCCTATTATGTCTCTTGAGCTTATGCAGAAATGTGCCTCACTGTGTTCTAATGTAGTGTCTTAGGTCAATGCATCAGTAACTATGTAATATTCGATCCTGGAACACACACAAAAAAATGGAAACATGCTCACAGGGGCATAGGGTTGCACATGCTCAAGAGTGTGATTGGCACCTGATTTCTATGCAGTAGATGACACATACACTTATATATCTCTTCATACGGGCGAACAATAAAAGCTCTTGACTGGCAAACATGACAAACTGGACTTGAGAAACAAGTTTAGAGTTTATCTATTGTCACAATGGCACTGTGGATGTAAAACAAGTTAAAAAACCTGTCTCTGCAACCACCAAAGGCTTTGTTGCTATGACACATTCATTTTCTGTTCACCAACAATGTGGTGGAACGCACCAAGTAACACATAAAGCAAAGGAACTGCTGGGAAGGGCTTCTGGAAGGCTGAGTGCATCGTTCTTGTCAAGGAGAGAGGAAGATGCAGAATGGACTGGAACAGCGGAGTCACTGGGACCTCCGAAAAAAATGCAGAGACAGGAACACCCCAACAGTTTTTCTGCTGAAGTGTGAAGGAATGATGGAAGTGCAAGGCAAAGCTTACTTAGGCACCTACGCTTGACCCAGCTCCCAGGATGTAAACATGAATCCTTGGAAGGCCCGAGTTGTCCCTGAACAAGCAGGCACAGGTTTAAACACACATGTGCAGTTCAGAGCCTTTAAACATGCATGTGCAGTTCAGAGCATTCCGAATAGAATTGTGTTCTTCGAAATGAGAAATTATCAAATTGAAAAAACCCAACAAACCAAACCAAAACAACACCACAAAAGTAGATCTGTGAGGAACAAAAGAGTTGAGGAATGTTTCCAAAAGGAAAGATTACAAAGCAGTTCTGTGTCTCAAGCCTACAGCAGTTGGGAGGGATTGGAGAGCATGTGGCAAACACTGTGTTTCTAACACTTCCTTTGTTCATTAATATCCTCCCTGGCAAGGAACCACCGAGGATGCTATTTCCTACTGAAAATTCCACTGTTCACAGCAATAACACAATGGAACTGCAATAATACCAGGTTTCACAATGCAACCATTAACAGTAACACCCACCAGCTACTTCATGAAATGCCTAAAACTTCTAGGCATTTCACATAACAAGTTCAGCCATGCCGTTCCTGTTCAGAATGCCTATTCCAGCTCATACTTTGCCTGAAACTGTCTCATTTCATCAATGACCTGTTGTACAAACTAATGAATATTGATAATTCCCAATTTATGGAGCTGAAATCTATGGAGTTTAGATGTTAAATTGTTTTCAAGCTAAAACAACTACATTAGTTTTATTTCATTTCAGTGGCTTTCATTTAAAAGTCTCATTGTAACTTTCAATGGCCTCAAAAAAATAATTGAAAAATTCAGTCTCTTAAAGTAATTCAACTGAACTTCTAGGACAGCTCTTAGAAAGAATTTTCCAGGTGCAAGCTACAGAACAACTATTACTACAAGTCTGACAACCCAGGGTAAATTTCACTCATGATAAATTAAAAACTAATAGCAACAGGCAAATAGGTACCCTGCACTATTAAAAGCATTAAAAAGTTCAATTCTATAAGTGACTTTTCACAAATAGACATACTGTCACACCGTCAGTTATAAATTTGCATCATTCATCCAACAGTGTTTCACATGTGTACACAACACAAGCTTCATGTAATAGCTAAGCAATAATCAGTGGCTACGTCTGTCTTAGCAATAGCATGGGCCGACAGAAGTGGGCCTGTAGAGTGACAAGAGTTAATTTTATGGACACATTCCATGTTACACAGGGGCTTTCTACTTTGGACTAGCTCTCAGATTTAATCCCAAAGACTCAAGGCTCATTAGTGGCCGGGGTGCATTAGGTACATTCCTGCAATGCATCTTCCAGATTATTTTGTCCGCAAAGAATCCAGCCCAGGTCACTCCCTAGGATCACTCAGCAATGCAAACCAAAGTGGGAGCAAACAGTGGATTCATTTCAAAACTGCATTGCTGATCCAAATCAAAACTCTAGCATAAACACACTCATTACTGAATGCCACTTAGGAGGGAAAAACCCACATGTTTAAAACAAAGATACATCTAACTTCTGAAGGCCTGAAATGGAATTTGAGAAGAAAGATTCTGATATAAAATTAGCCTATGAGATGGAACAAAAGCATTTACAGTTTGATGCAAGACTTTACAGTCAACTCCATGAAATACAAGCCTATCACACCCATGTGGATATGAATCACTTTCTTGGAACGGCATGCATGTGAAACTGAAAGCAGAAGTATATTTTTTGACAAACTAGAGGAAGACACTTATAAAAATATATTTTTAAGACAAACTGGAGTTAGACTCATATGAAAGTTTTAGGTATGCTAGTAACATTCAATAAATGCTTCAGTATTGACAGCAAGGAAACACCAGATTCGCTCAACTCTTGTCAGACCACAAGTGGGAACACAAATACTGAGGAAGCATTTGGTAACTTCGAGCAATCTCAGTGCACTGGTTAACCGTTAAAATAAAAATCCATTACTCATAACACTGAGACACTTCTGGTAAAGTGCAACAATTATGGTGATAGTAATCTTTGTTGCTTCAAGAATGTCCAGATATTCCCCACAGTGAGTCTTCTGTCACCCCATTTCATCTAGTCAGCATGTTCCTTTAGCGCTCCTCATCATGAAAGCAGTTAAGCACAGAAAACATGAAGGGGTTTGAAGCACACTGGTGAAGAGGGGCACATGATTTTTTTTTTCCTTTTCTGAATGGAAATATTAGTTGCTGAATATGTTTCTTCAGACAGCAAATCAGAATTGCATTCTCCATCCAGCAACAATGGTATGATTTACACCAGAGAGAATGGTCGCTTACAGAATTTGAGGTTTTATATTTCTATCAGACTTCTCCATCTTCCTCCCCCACCGCATAAAAGTAAAAATTCTAGTGGATTTCCATCTTCTGAAGAGTTATTAGGAAGTTCTTGTAGTTGTGATTCTCGATTTCATAATGGGGGGGTGGGGAGAGGGGGAGGAGGGTACTTTATTTTCTTTCTAAATTGAGAAAACTATTATTCACTTGTTATTCTAGGTTATTCTTAAATTACATTACTAACAAGGAAAGGTAAAAGCATTCCCAATACTTTCTAGATGACAGGTCTGCATTTTCTAAAATGTGGCCTGGTTCTCCAAATATAGTTGCATGTTAGTTGACCTTCTCTCTTGTATTCCCTGGTTTATTCAAATGCAGAGGATTCAATGGAAGAAGTCTACCCATAGTCCAGGCAATAAACTTGGCAGGACTTCTAATGTGTGAAAGATGTTCCTTAAAGTGGAGAGGCTAATGGTCACAAAATGTCACACTCCTTGTTTGGGGACATTATTTTGGTACCAGTGCAGAAAATACTTGATCATAGCCAAATTGAAGTGGGCTGAGCGTAGACATTACACTATTCACTCTGCCTACATTACACAGTGCACACATAGAAGTAGCCTTAGGTTGATCCCAGGGCCTGTGGAGCTACAGGAGAAGAGAACCATGACCAGTCGAATAAGGCTGCAGGAGTAGAGCTACACTTTTGGAAGGGTGTCACAAAAATTAACTAGATGTTTGCAGAAATTAAGTTAAACCTTTCATCCTGTCATCCGTCCCTTAGAGCAGCAGACTCTATTAACATAAATAAAGGTTTAAAGATTGAAATTGAGTACTGACACTGCCACAAAAGAGGCAGCTATGATTTCATTTACTGTGTTTCATAGCACACTAATGGTAGAGAGGAAAAGTCCAATAATTTCACAAATATTTATGCATTAAATAAAAAATTAACTGCCAAGGCAAAACAGTGACAGGGGAGATGTTGAGACCATGTTGGTTAAAGTAAAACACAAAAATTCTTCTAAGTTGCAAAAGCCAGAGCATGCCACATCTGTAGGCCAAACTATGTCTCAACGCAGAGTTTATATCACCTCCACAACTGATGCATATCCCCACAACCTGCCTAAAGCTTTATTACTTCTGTAATACTTTCTTAGGTTGTGGCATAGATATTTCTTGAAAATTTAAAATTAAGCTGAATTTAATTTTCCTTTTATGGAAAAATACCTAGGAGAAGGAGCACATTGAAGATGTGGATATTTTTGGGATACCTCACAGAACTACAGAAGCGAGGTAGCTTGTTCTCAGGATGTAAGTTATCTATACCAGTTAAATACAGAGAGCATATTAAAGTATGCCATTACCAATTAAAAATTCTTTATCACTAGAATTGGCTTAATACTTTATTATACATACAACGTAAACCATTTTTTTCTGATTAAGGAATGTTTATTCCTAGGTGGACACAGATTTCAAGTATCTCACTGTAAACTTATGAAGTCATTGCATAAATATGATGAGGTGATTCTCAGTAAAGTAGTCATAATTTTAAATTATCACAGATTTTTCTAATACCTCTTGCCTATGTCAAGAAATAATGTCAATTTCAACCACATCTTTTAAAAATAACACCAAATTCTACAGAAGTCAGTGTACTTTTGGATATCTTGGGGGAATGAGGGGGAAGCATAGGAAGACTAGGGGGTGTTGAAAGTCTCAGGCATGTTATCTTACATCTTCAGTCCTGGAATATCTGAACTACCTTACCCTGTAACCACACACTGCAAAGCTGACAACAGAAATGCTGGAATATAGACTGGAAATGTTATGAACTCACCTCTTCCTCTTTCCACCCCCATTTCCCCAACAGACTTAGACTAGAAAAAAGCAACAAATATCCACAGTTATCCTTAAATCTAAGTTCACTAGAATAAAAATCAAGTGTTTGAATGCTTCATTCTGTAAAAATCAGGCATGCTTTTCTGTGAACTATCCATATGCTTTGATATTGAGTGTGTGCTTTGAAAGGCGTGGCCAACAAGCAAACCTGAATCAATATATTACACTTGTTTGCACCATACTGATCCCTCAGAAAGTAACTTTATAATCCTACACCTCACCAGCTGTGAGCTGCAATTGTGTCATTCAGACTTTTTGCATGTAACTTGTTTGTGGATAGATCAGTGTATGTTCCCTTACTTCTCATTAAAAAGAAGACCATGTATTGAAAATCTTACAAAATGGAATCACATAAGACTTTATGTCATAGTGAAACCTCAAGTTAAACTAGACACTTTCCAGGCTACTTAATTCACTTGACTTACAACTCGAATAACTTCGATGTAAGGCCTACATGAAGAATTTAACCAGTGTGGCTACTTGATTGCATGGCAGAGAGAAACAACACATTGAAAATAAACATGTATCACAGATACTGATGTTTCTGGAAAAAAAAAAAGCACCCATGATTCTAACAGTTCAGTTCTGCATGCTTGATCTTCTGTATCTTCTTTTATTATTATTTTTTACTGTTTAGAAGTTATGAGTCATTCTCTAGGACAAAAAAAAACCCCAACAATAAGATAAGTACAAGCCAATTTGTCTCCCTGACAGAACATTTTTTACTTAGCTACGGATACTTTCTGGTTTCTCAAATGAGTCTTCAACTTTGATTTCACATAGCTATTGATTTTCCAAGTTACAAAAACAAGACTGTGTCTTTAATCCATGGTTGCACAACTGCTTTACCAGGATCTGCTCCAGTTAACCAGTTATGAATAAAGTTACAGTTTTTGAACAAACTTATTTCTCTGTTCTTCAGAACCTTTTTAAACTACTGTCAGAATTCTGGAAAACAAAGCTGTAGCTGCAAATGAAAATAAGCAATTGAGTCTCATCTTCACAGACCAGGACTTCCCTATTTGAGGACTACCTGCAATACACCTTGTCAAACTTCCCTACATGAAGGTGACATATCAATGTATTCTGTGCAAATGCAAGTAAGATATAACTTAAAGAATTTCCCGTTCAGATGAATGCACTTTAAAACAACCTTGTGAAGAGCTGCTACAAGTTAGTAATACTCTCAGAAACTGGTTTTAGCTGCATCATCACAGGGTAACCTCTGAAAAAAAAAAACAAAACCCACACCAGCAAATTGACGGCCAACCTGAAAAACGCTCCTGCTCCTGGATCAACATTTCTCAGTCTACTGCAAGACCTGGAAGGGGAACTTCACAGGGAAGAGCTTTTAAACACAAAGCTGAGAAACAAGGAGGCTTTTAAGGAGCAGCATCTGCCTCTGAATGATTGCAGTTTTTCAAGTACTGAACACCATCAATGTCCCTTTCTTCTTTTTTTTTTTTTTTTTTTATAACATAGGAAATTCTGGTTAAAACAATAAAGAGGTGGAAGAGAAAGTGTTACAGTTACACCAAGAGGGGAGGTCGGAGGGAGGGGAAAGAGAAGAGGGGTTAAAACCCACAAAACAAATCAGTAGATGTATCATTCAAATAAAAGGCGCAACAATTACAGAGAAACTTTAAAGCAACTTACCTCGAGGGA
>VZTU01015949.1:48887-73391 GCA_013400835.1 Zapornia atra
TGGAGGGAAGAGATCAAGACTTACAACAAAAGACCTATTCATTTACAACAGCTTGGCTGTGGAACCATTCCAGCATGCTTAAAAATAGTTTATCCATTAGTTGGGAACTATTTTCTAAAGGACATCTTGCTGCCCACATCTGACCATAACCAGCTCCCTTTTCACGTTGAACGTAGTGAGGTTCACGTTGTCAAAAGCAGTTTGCCACCTCTTCTGGACATAGTAGGGGGGTGAGGCAGAGTAAAGCAGAAGTGTCGTGTGCGAAACAAAAATCCCTGACCTCCAGCACATAGAAAGGGGAAGCACAATGCCATTCAGTTCCTCCCAGGCTATTTTAAGAAAAGAGGGCAAATGAATACAACATTTAGCTAGATTTCTCCTCACACAAAAAACCAGGAAGATCATTTTAGGTTAATCAAGTTATTAAAAATAAGGTTTTTTAATGGCTCAGTATATGAGCTCAACAGTAGACCTTTGCAAATTTATATGAGGTTTCTTTATGTTAAACTCTGTTCACACACCTGAATAAAATAATCAAGCATACTAACAATATTTAATGTATTAGCCAACAGACAAATATTTTTAATTACAATTGCTATATAGTTGTTGAACAGCAGGACTTTTTAAATCAATATATTCCCTCCTAGAAACACTTCCTCCCAGTTATAAAGTGGAATAGCTGAAACCATTAATATTTTATGCTAGGGACTGTGGATACAACTTCATATAAAAGCTTTTCTTTATCTAAAATGTGGCTGTTGCTGTAAAGCTGGCATTTCTACCTTTTCCCACTATTTTGTTGCATGTGCTTTAAGAGCTTAGTTTGAGGAAAATGAATGTCTGGTTTAATGTGTGTTTATTTCTCTTGACACATACATTGCATCCTTACGTTAGTTTGCATTGAGACTCTGGAGAAGATGCTGGGAGAATACTGTGCAGTTGATCTTCTCATCAAAGTATCAGCTTTTCTAAACGTGTCAGTCAGCTACAGCAAAAAGTACTCTATATTACAATATATGCTATCTGATTCACCTTCTTACAGGGATCATCTTTGTAACCTTTTCTCATGTGGATATTCTTAATAACACCAGCCCTATGTAAATGCAAAATGACTACATCTGTATCTACAGCATCTGTTTAAAGTAAAAATGCAGTGAACAAATGCTTAAGTTCTTAAAACAAAGTATTCAATAATTTATATTTGGGGTTTTAGAATTTAGATACAGAGCAATAAGGTTTGTAAGAATTCCTTGCTTTCTGTTCTTAGTTTAGTTGGTTTCTTTCAAGCTAAGACAGGGAAGCAGTGATGAAAGTGGGCATTGTAAATAAATATTGATGCATGTCCAGTTGTGCATAAGCACAGTTGTGTTGTACTGAATGCAATGAATGCACAATGCCTGTGTTTTTGGCTTCCTGAGACACGATAGCTCTTAACATAGGTTTGCAGGTACCTTGAAATATTTATGAATAATACAATACAGATTCTAATATATAATCTCCTTTTATGAATGCTGTCACGTTGTAACCCGGCTCTGCCGAAGGCCTAAGAAAAATGGCAGGGCAAGATCAAACATTTGTTTACATCTCACTTCCAACAAAATATGATTTTACTTTGGCTGACCTTTAAGTAGATGTAACAATTACATAATGAAGTAAACCACAAGCCAAATAGAGAAAGAGAGAGCACAGGTCACACAATCCAAAATGTACAAGGAACAAAATCTACTTATGTTTTTATCATGGGAAACGCTATCTAAGTTTTATGTGCAATGCTGGACTTGTAAATGTTTCTAATTTAATAGGGAAATGTATCCAGATTTTAATAGCTCATTTCATTTTCTAGGCTACATCAAAGAGCAAGATGACCTCAACGCAATACCCGGAATGAAAAGAATTCTTGAATTCTGAGCCCAGCCGCAGGGTAATTTCAGAAGCCTTCCTGTCACTGCCTGGCTCCTGTCTTATGACAAGTTGGGCTTTTTTTAGTTAAGGGCAACATTTACCTACTACGTAGGAACTGTGAAGATTAATTCATTTGCGTGCCATGTGAAATATGAAATGTGCTGGGAAGCATATCTCAGCGGTGGAAGCGCAAAGGGCAGTTACGGTGCTGCTGGCACACTCTCCAGGAGAAAGTGCCTGGTTGGCACTGTTGACTTTCACCTCTTTGCTCTGTCACCCCTCAGAGAACACATCAGGGCAGGAAGGAAGAGGTCTCAGGAGCTGGCTACCATTTCCAGTCCACAGTGGGAAAAGCTCTGTGGCCCTCAGCCCAAGGTGGTACAGACTGCTTTCCTGTCCTTACAGCAGGTCAGGTGTTGAGCCTTGCGTAAACCTCTCTTTGGAGCTTAACATACACGCACAGTTGATAATAAGACAAACTCAACCCTCAAGCAAGACAAAGGAGGATCAGTTTGGCTACATAGATGTAACCCATGTATCATGTCCCACTTGATTATTGAATTCTAATTTGTGAAGCTAGTGGAATCCTTAAAACAAAGAAGGGCTTAGAAATCCCTGTCTCCTCAAATATGAGTAGTTTTAGGCAAGAACTTAGTGCATCAAAAGGTAATGAATAGCAATATAATATTTTTACAATGCATCCCTCAAAAACAAAGTGTCCCAATTTTACATGGCTAAATTAGCAATGTCTTGTGCTCCATCCATAGCATGAAAATTGAAGTACATCTGCATATCTTAATGAATATACTTGTTTGCAAAGAAAACTGTACCAAATACAACATGAAGCAGAATTAAACACTTGTTAATTCTCTTTATAGGGCTATAGAAGAAAAGGAATGTTTGTTTAATGAAATACAAAAAATAAGTAGAGAACATAATAGGCCACTCATCTGTGTACCAAGGAAGACCAAGTTCAGAGTAGCTCATTATCTTATCTCTGACATTAGCCAGCAGCAGATGCCTATGCAAGAACAATTATATTTCCTCTTCTAGGGCACACATATTTGCAATTCAGAACCATCTAGACTAGGCAATTCTTCTTATTCAGTAGTCTTTTTGAGTAGTCCATGGATTTTTTTTTTTCCAATATTTTTTCAAGGCTTCTATCAACTTTTACCACCACAAATGTCCTGTAGTAACTTAATTACATGAAAAGCTACTTTGTTGTTTTGAATTTACTATATTCTAAGTTAATCTGATTGCTACTTCTGCTGTCTGGAAGACAAAGTGCACAGTCCTTCCCTTTTTAATTCCTCTATAGCCATGATGATTTTATAAACTGCTGTCACATCCCTCTTCACATGTTTCTCTTCCTAGGCTGAAAAGTCTTAAGATGTTTAATTAAAAATCATGTTGAAACTATTTCATACTTTGATCATCCTTGTTATCCTCTCTGTATCTTTCTGACTAGGGGAAGGAGAGGGCAAGAGTGAAGCAGAAGTTTATATAGGGTTCAAGATGAGGGGACATTGTGGAGTTACGGTATTTTCTGTTTTGAGCTGACATGTCCATAGAAATGTTTCCCTACAGTTATCCACTATTTTTAACTTGAAGTTCTCATTCCTGAGTGACAAGTTGTGTATGTTAAGTTAGATTTATATGTAATTAAACCTGAGGTTATTTTTCCCCCTGGACATCACTTAACATTTATTTACATTTCATTTTACTTCCTTTTTCATTACGAAATATTATGTTCTACAACTCTTCTCAGTTTGTCCTCATCTTTCTTGTCCTGGCTAGCTTTGTAATACCTGCAAACTTTGCCATCACACTTTTCACCCACCTTACCACCTAATTTTCTACTATGTTGAAGAGCACGGGTCTAGCACACAATTTTGTAGGTCTCTTCTCTAGCCTCCCTGAACTAAGAAAATCGACTATATAAACTTCTTTTTTCTCTACCTTTTGAGTAGTTATTCATCCATTCAGGAACATTCCCTCTTACTCAATGACAGTGTAGTCTGTTTTACAGGTCCTTGACAAGGAACTTTGTAAAAAGACTTTTGGAATTGCAAGATAACTTTGGCAGCTGGATCGCTCCTGTCTATGTGATTGCTGACTCCTCCAGTGATCTATGCTCAATTTTTTTAGATGTGACTGCTTTACAAAAGTCACACAGTTTTCCCTCACACAATACATCACATTTATTCACATGTCTACTAATTCTGTTCTTCTATCTCTGCCCAGTTAAAAAAGAACAAGTAGTTTCCTTGCTCTTCCATGGTATTTATTGTTTTTTAACAAGTATCACATGCACACCTCCCTTTCCTTAGCTATCAAAGTAGTTTATAGCAAAAGGTTATGTGCTGTAGTAAATAACATGGCATGTTCATACCTAAATTACTCTAAAGTTATCGATTTCATACATGCTAAGTTATCTTTTAATTTTGTTATTTTTTTCCATTAATTCTTTTGTTGGAACAGATGCTTTGATGTCGGAACCTGTTTTTCAAGGGTTTCTGACACCGGATCCAAGTTTCTCCACAGTTAACACAGATACAGAAAAAAATGCTGTAGCTTTGTCTTTATCTTCCCTAAACCTTTTTTGCATACCTTGATTATGTAATATATCTTTTAAGTATCTTGTTCTTGTTCTTTCTTGTAAGCACCTTGTTCTTCATGTGTTTGGGAAAAAAGATATCTGTGTATCCTGTGCAAGTTTTTTTCTTAATTAATATTTTTGGCTGTCCCTTTGTTTGTTCTTTAATAAGTTTCTTCATTCTGGTGTAGTTCCCTTTTTTCAAAATTAATGGGATTTTTGACTTTGTTTTTCTGGCAGTGATTTTGAAATGAAGTACATTATAGCCACTCTGTTACTCTAAGCTTCCTGTGTTGATTGCAAACCAAGATTAAAAACTTTAAACCTGCTATAGGTCTGCTTGCAATAACATTTACATGAACACCTTTTATTTTAAACTAGAGGAAATGAAATGAACTCTTGTACCTAGGAAAAGGCATGGTCATAGTAAAGACATTGATCATCCGAAAGCTAGGCAATGTCAGTATGCAAAAACCAGTATGACCCAGTACAACTGACCTGCATATCAGCTCCATCAATTAGCAGTTGGTTAATGTCCCACACATATTGCTGAGTTGAGGACCATTGTCAGCACCAGTTTAAAGTTCTCTGGCCCAGGCAGAACAAATCATTGCTCCCACATCAAGCACTGGTATATTGCCCCAGATGGCAATGCATTCACCTCTTTTCCAGAGCTTCACTTCTTTTTGACACCTTTCTTTGATTTGTAATGTCTTGTTACAGTATACACAGGCAGTCAGGTTACAGTGGTGGTGAAGATCCGTGACAGACAGACCACACCCTGTACAGAGATGCTTGCTGAGGTCATACATGGTGCAGAAGAGGTGGCTATTTAAAAGAAAGAATGTTAGGATGTTAGGGATGCAGTCATTATATTGGGCCTTCTATGAGTGCCTGATGGCAGCTAACCTGCTGTTTGGATGTCAAGATGATCCTCCAACCTACAACAGTCCGCAAGTGGCTTCTGACTCCCACAGATGGGATTATGACTGACCTCCACAGTTTAGACTATGTTGAAAAGCCCAAAATATTAAACTGAATAGGGCAGCAACACTACATAGTAAGAGAAAATTGTCATAACAGTGGTGAAAATTACATTAAATGAGATGGAGATGGCAAATTATTTTTATACAGAATAGTTAAATAAAAGTGAGGGGTGATGCAAATGGTCAGTACTTGACAGAATGGTGAATTTTATTCTCTTGATAGTTAAGACAAAATTTGAACACAGAGTTTTGGATAGTGTGATACCTTTCAATGCTCGCCGCTACAAAATCACTCTGGTTTTAGGGGCATTGCCAAAGAACAGTTCAGACTTTAGTCAGTCACGGAGTGTATTTAACATTTGGCTTTGCAATTTGAAGGATCCCAGCCAGGCCTGCAACTCTAGGCTCTCCAAGATTTATCCTTGCCGCTGTTACCTGCAGCATTTGTAGTCTCAATCAGCTGTTAATGCTTCTCTTGTAAGATTACAAAATAATTGCAAATAGCTCAGATTAGGAGGTGTGAATGTCACTTAAAGCTCATTTCTGTTTCATATGCTATCTAGCATTCTCGGTAGGCAGCAGATGAGGGTCTACAGAAAAACAGGAGCCTAGAAACAAACAATAATAACAAGCACTAATCAGAGTGTAATAATCTTTTGAGTTGCACTTATGTTAAAAGGTAATCACTGATATTCACACGGCACTGAATAAGTAGCATTTCATATGGACTTCATAGTTACAGAAAGAAAATAAAGAATCTGATTTTCTAAAGGGCATCAACAACAAATCATGAAGAAAACACAGCTTTGAAGTTTTAGCACCAGCTTTTGGTAGAGCTGCATTTTCTCAGTGATGACACAAGCTTCTGTGCAATCTTAAACAGTTTTTGCTATAGTTCTGTATTAACGCTGTGCTTGGAGGCATCTTTTCAGCTGTGATACTGCAGCACATGGGCATCCACTAGGTTAGTGTCATTGAGACAAGCATGTCTGAACACTGAAGGAACGTGTTTGACACAGGGTCTCGTCTGACACCACCCATGTAAGGAGTTGACATCCCCATGTCCCAGTGGCAGCTGGGACAATCAGGGTTTGCCATATATGGGACACCTGCTCTTGCCACAATCTCCATCTTGTAAGCATGTGAGCTGAGAGGGCTTTTAATATAGAAATGCAGTGAGATACCTATATCTGTGGATCTAACCACATAGTCCTCCCATGCTTCACCTTTTATGCTTTTAAAATACAGTAATATTTTACTTCACCAATGTGGGCAAACATTAATTTCCAGTGTATATGAGCTGCTTTGAGATCCTTGAAGAAAGGTCATTGTTGAGTAAGAATTGCTCTTCTATTTTTGTGCCAAATACAAGAAAGATGATTATTAAGATTTTTTCACAAAATTTGTATGCCTGAATAAAATTATGAAAAAAAGGGGGAGGGGGGGGAAACTGGACTGTTTACAAGGGCACGTAGCCATAAGACAAGGGCTAATGGCTTTAAACTGGGATAGGTTTAGATGAGAAGAAATTCTTCCCTGTGAGGGTGATGAGGCACTGGAAGAGGTTGCCCAGAGAAGTTGTGACTGCCCCCTCCTTGGCAGTGCTCAAGGCCAGGCTGGATGGGGCATTGGGCAACCTGCTCTAGTGGAGGGTGTCCCTGCCCATGGCAGGGGGTTGTAACTAGATGGTCTTTAAGGTCCCTTCCAACCCAAACCATTCTATGAGTCTATGAAAATAAGACATGAATAGCAGAAAACTCAACAGTTATTACAAACATAGATGAACAGTATTTTTCACAACATAAGTAATACAGATAGCAACTACAATTTCAAACTTCTGCTTTATTTCATGCCTTTTTATATGCATATACTCTAAAACATGAATTTATTATACAGATGCATGGGTATACTGCACACCCTAACCACTTGAAAGCTTTTTATCTGCATGAAAAAGAAACTGTACATGCATTATGATACTGAATGCTTACATTTCTTACAGGTTTATTTCTTTGTTTGATTAAGATTAAAAAAATATGCTTTGGGGTCTGAAGTATGGCAATTATGAATATCTGAAAGGGCAAAAATAGCTATTAAATTATTTATATATTTATCATATTCCATCACATAAACTTTGCATTCATAAATATGGTAATCAAGAACTGTGGATTTTAAAATCAACAATATGGTAGCATGTGAAAAGTAGTACAGTAGTTTTTCATGATAATAACCTTAGTGATATGAGATTCCTTATATACACAAATATGATCTTTAAAATGGCCTCTATCAGCTTAAAAAATGGACAATATCATGAAACTTGTTAGAGCCAAGGTGAACTATGGCACCATATCCAAATGCAGAAAAAGACAATCACATTTTTCGACATTTCTACAGCTGATGGCATTGAAATGTCAGCAAAGCTCAAAGCAAAAGTACACAATAAATTTGATATTACACCACATGTTTGATTAAGCCCAAGGGTGAAATTGTAACCTGCAATTTTATTCTGAGTCAGTAGATTTCTGACACATTTTGAGTTTTAACAAAGGGAAACTCAGTCTTAAGGCTTCACAGAATTCAGCAGGACTGTCATGGTTTTATTCAGACTCTCCTAGAAATTGGTCTTTACAAGCCCAGTGGACACAAATACATTAATAAATTTTATTATTATGAAAACTGTTCCCAAGGAATTGTTTCAAATAGCAAGGCTATGACTACACTGAGAACAAAAACTATTGATTAATGGCAAGTGTGTGGCAACATGGCAACAGTATTTCCTGATTAAAATTGTATTATTTTCTGCTTCAGATTTTTAATGCATTAAAAGAAGTTCTATGCATGCACCTTAAGTTGTTCATGTTTAAAATGCAAGTGTTGTCAATTAAAACCTCAAGGAATTTCCGATCATACTTTATTATTTTTACAAATCCATTTATACTTGTTATAAAGTATAGGATAATCCCAATAATAGTTAAAAAACCCAACTCTGTCTCACAATGAAGACACGGGGAAACTATCAGTTATTGTGACAGGTCTCATAGAAGAAACGCTTGACTGCAGATGAAAGAAATACAAATGGTGAAATCCACTCTGGTTTATGACCACGGAGCATGGTAATTAATTGACACATATTCAAAACCTTTTAAAGAAACAGCCTATTCAAAAGCTACGCATTGTTTTTGTTGTTTCCTGATTTTTATCACACTGCTGGATGGCTCAGAAGTGATGCTGTCAAAGCGGCAGTCAAGGACCGAAGTAATTGGAACTGCTGGGTGAAAAGACAAGCTCCATACAGGAATTTCCTGCCACTCCAGTGGCTGTGACAGAAAAGCTCTGAAAATGCCGGTAGAGATTTAGAATGATGAATAGCTGCTACGGTTAGTGAGAAATCTTGGAAGTTCAGTTTTGTTTTATTTGCTGAAATATTACCAGAGAAGTCTTGAAGCCTGTGACTTGTAAAATGTGACTCCAGAATGACCTCTGACAGTTGGGGTTGCTGTGGATGTTATGCTGCTATTTATCTGTGGGTATTGTCAGGTCCTTTGTCTCATTTCTCAAAATAAAAGCACCACCTTTGTCCCACTGTTTGTCATTATTTATACACTACAAGGTCAATTCCTTTATTTTGAGACCTCCTAATTTTCCTGACATTATTTGTTGGGGCTGTCTTTTCTACCATTCTTGATAATTATCCCTGTATTTCATTCTCCAGTCTTCAGAGATAAACTAACAAGGCTATGTCCATGTAATGGACTTCAGAGTAAATTGTTGCAATGTTGAACCTAATTACCCTGCTGCTTGGTGGAATCTGTAACCCCGCGACAGGCTCACAGGCTCCTGCTGCCTTGAAGCTGCTGAAGAGATAGGCTTGTGAGAATAACACCCGCCAAAGGCAGGGAAATAGCATGGGGTAGGAGATGTGAATAAGGATACTTATCAGCACTCCCAGGCAGTGAACCACCCGTCTGCTGGATGGGCACTGACTGACTCTTTCTCCTCTTGGGGTTCTCAGATGTGAACTCTCTTCTGAATTCCAGCATGGAGCCAAGAGTAGTAATCTAGCTAGTGTAGGTATTACACTCACTAGAACCAGCTGGAGCAGTCACCTCGGACTGCCAGAGACCCATACTCATATCCCACCTCTGACTGACTCACCCTCTCAGGACTTTGGCAAGCATTCCCCGTGGTGCAGTGGCTAGAGCAACAGGGTGCGAAAAGGAACACTTTGTAGGTCTCTTTCATGCAAGGAATTACATAGTAAGTATGATTTGAGGCTATCTACATGATTAGATGAAAGAGACAAAAAGATGAATTTGTGAAATCTTCAGGTATTTAACCATTGGTCTGTTTGACACCACCAGGACTATTGTTGTCACATCCAGAAATTTATGCCAGGTATAGACATCACCTTGTACAACAGCAGTAGAGACATGGCTTTGAAGATGTAAAGTTTGACCTGTAAACATGAGACATCTGAAAGTTCTTTGAAGTGAATGGGCCTTCACATGTTTTTACTCAAGTGGATCTAACTGCAGAAGCAGGGCTTGGAGACTAACCTGGAGAGCATCTTCTGGGAGCATTAAAGCGTAAGACTGGTGAAAAATCCATTGGTACCGAAAGAGTGTCTGCTAGACAGTCTTAGATATAAAACCAACACCCAGAATAAGTGCTAAAACAATTTTATTTGGTATATGATTTTTCAAGATAGCTACAAAACATCGCATGAAGCAGACAAAATGAAAGCAATAATCTTCAAAGCCTAACACTACATCCTTTTCCTTCCTGGCATAAGTACAAAAATGCAAGCTAAAAGAAGATAACTTCTTACTGAATGAAACTGCTTTCACAGAGACTGGATCTAAACTGCTTTCCTCTCTGCTGCTAAAGTATCTTTAAAAAACAGAGATAAACTAATCTGAGTGAGCGGGAGAGAAGGACTCCAGCAAACCTAATACAAGAAGAAAGAAACATATTACGTAGAAAGTGTAAACTTATTGGTATAGTTGAACATAGAGTTCTTTCAGAAGTTATTTCGAGGAATTGCTGTAGTTAGACACTTCCAAAAGGAGAAGTCCACTTCAAAGTTATACGTGCAAATATGTACAACTGATAAATTTAATTCTCAAATATGTAGGCTCTGACTTTTTGTCTCTATCATAAAATACGGAATCCCCCCAAAAATACACACTTTTTACAAAGTCACAGTGAAATTAATTTCAATTTGCAGGCCTCTAAAATATTTTTGTTCTTATTTCTCTTATGCTATTCACATAGCATTCTCTATACAACTTTTCCAGTCCTACTTTTAAATATTATACTGTATTCCCGTTAGGTTATAATAATGAACTTTTAAGACTACAGAAAGTCTAAAAATTATCTACCCGATAAATCAGAGGCAAAAAAACTATGAAATGATCTATTTTTATTATTTTTACCTTCATTTAATTTACTTAATTATATTAGGTGAGGCACTATACAGCCAAACAGAAAACCCTCAGACTCTTACCCAGCATTAATGACACATCCAATTCAACTGAAATAAAATATAGTAACCACTAAAAAATCCTAAAAAACCACAATTAACTAAAAAAAAAATCCTTTCTAAATTGTAGAATGAAAGAGATACTGAACAGATGTGAACTGAAGAGTCAGCACAGCACTACTTCCAGGTTATTTTCATTATAACAGTGCTCAGCTACTTATCAAAACACCAGATAAACAGAAGAGAACAGAAAATATTTAAATACAAGTCTGATGCTGCTCTTCAGGGTATCAGTCATGCTCTGGGGACTGGAACAGCCTCCCAACTTTACCATTGCCTTCTTCAAGACCCGTATCCTCACGCTCACTGATGTTCCCAAATTGAGTCTGTGTTTTCTCCTGACTGTGCTGAAATCCTACAGAGTGATCCCTCATCAACCTTGAAAGAGTTATGGATAATGTGAACACCAGTGAATGTCTCACTTTGAACTAGGTCGATATTTTCTTTTGGTCTACACTTCTGTGTATATTTTGATGTTTTTGCCCAGTCTGATGGAGTACTTAGGATTAAAACAATGCTGTGGTCAGTCTAGTGTTTCTTTCTGCTCTCTGTCCTCTAGAGCTGCTTTTTGGAGAGTCAGAAAACATTGTGACTCTCATTACGGTAAATGTTCCTTGGTCAGTGGAAGAACAATAGGCAGTTTTCCATTACATTCATATAATGTCTGTAAGTTATTAAAAATGCTCTAAGGCATGCAAGTCCCAGGAGAAGTGCCAATTTAAGGGAGTATCATTTATATTGTGCCTATTTAAAATGTGTTCAAAGAACATTAATGTTGAATAGCTAGTGTTTCAGATAGGATTCACATATTGGGGAATGCCAGATGAAAGGCTATCTACTTAAATTTCATCTATATCTGTATGTCCTTGGCTCCTCAATCATCCACTATTTTCTACTTCAGAGAACATCATCTGAACCTACTTGGAGCCTTTAGACCACCACCAAAATAAAAAAAAACCACTAATCTTTTTACAGATACATACATTCCTTGCCAGTTTTAAAGCAAGATATGGAAGAATTAAATGCTGGTCTGTTCACCTACATCTTCTAGGAAGGAGTTGATCTGCTGTCTAAAGCCTCCAGTAGCTAACAAAGCCAACCACATCAATTTGGCACTTTCATTCTGAAATGCATTATGATTACATTTAAGTCTTTGCTCTTTGATATTAGAAATCAGTGTTTTACTCTTTCTGCTAGATTCCAATTAGATTGATTCTAACTGCTTCAGATCCATGCAAAAGCCAAGGCAAAGGTATATTTCAGGGTTATCACCTCTTTGTGATTTTACTTAGAGCATGGTCAAATATGACAGGGATGTCATCGGTGTGAGCAGCATTTGATGTCTGTCTTTTCAATGCCAGATACTCAGATGTGCTGATTTCTGCTATTTCTTGTCCTTTTTGACCATCAGGACTTTAGACAATCCAAAGACCTTATCGTAGTTTTAGAAGAAAGCCAGAGCCGTAGATGTTCTTTACTTGCTTTTCATTTCTCCAAACAATTTTCTGGTTATATTCAGTTTCTCAGAGAAGGGGAAACTCACATCCAGGCAAAGCCACCCTTTGTGAATTGGTATAGGCTGAAGGATACAAACTTCAGCAGAGATTGTACATGCATTTTCCAAGCAGAAGTTACAAAATAGTTTTATTATTTATTTTATGATTTAAATTTTACTTTATTATAATATTTTATTATTTATTTTTCTCCAAAGCACCCTTGTGTTGAGAACAGACTCACAGCCAAAAGGGAAATAGCGACATGCGACTGTCATTAATTTGGTGGGTTTAATTAATGTATATCATCAAGTATCTTTATCACTTAATAGCTTGATACTGTGGTCCCATAACCAGACATCTCAGAGCTGCAACAAGCCTGCGACCATAGCTACACCTATGTAATTTCTGAAAGCAAGCAGTCTTAGCAGATGTCATAGATCTTTACATGAATGTATAGATCACACAGCTGGAAAACGAGAAAAGTCTTTAAAATGTCCTACTGTACATTTCTCCAGTTAAAGTAAAGGGAAATGAAATATTCATACGATATGAAGCTTCCTAGGCTGGAAATGGGGTTTCTCTTGCCAAAGGAAGCAAGCACCTTCTATAGAATATTTTGCTTGCCAGAAATATGGAATAAGCATTACCTGACTTCTTAAAATCCCCCCTCTTACTTGATTTCTTACCAGACCGAAGTGAAATGTGAACTGTAGCTTTAAGGCCTCTCCCAGACCTAATAAGCTCCAGGTGTACTTGAAGCAGAAGGGTCCTGAGAGGACGTTGTTCCAAGGGCCTGTTATTTCTGAAAAGACACCAAGTTCAGGGTTTGCTGCCTCAGTGAGTTCCTATGGTGAAAGTTATTCATGTGCGGGAGCTAGCAGGCTTAAAAGAAAGAGCTTTCATGGAGCAAGTCTTTGTGGAAGGATGAATGCACTGAAAAGATCCTCTGCAGAAGGCTATTTCAATTGCATGCATCTTAAGCAGTGTATGTTGAACTAAACCCCTCTGAATTTTATGGAAATTGGCCCAAAGTGTGCACTAGGCTCAAGATCCAGGTTTCCTCTTAATAGAGGGGGCTAAATTCATTTTTTTACATAAGGCTCCTCTCCAATTCTATTAACAGTGAACTCTAGATGGCTCTTTTGACAACTGAACTAAAATCTCCTGGTGTAACTAACTTTCTTTTGTGAAAAATATAACTTTCCCTGATAGTAATTCTGCAGCTCTATCAACTTCTGAGACAGTTTCTCTCTTTTTCTAACCTTGTACAATTAAAACTGCATTTGTATTATTTATGGTAATTAATAATGAGGTATACATGACACAAAAATCTTCACTATCAGTTCCCTCCTTTCTAGCTTCCACATTATCATATCCTGAAACCTAGCAACCTATTGCAGCCAAGAGATACCATGGCTACTTAAGTCTGCTCTTGCAATCTTATGTGACTATCCTGTTTAACACATGAAAGGGTTAATATAAAACAAAACCTTGGGCAAGTGGCTCTCTCCAGAGACACAGAATTTCAGTAAATCAGGTTGAGCTATGAATGCTACAGATCATGTTGATTTGTAAAGAAGAGCTTCCTCGCAACTGAGTATGCTACAGCTTCTAAGGTGCAGACTTAGTTAATCTCTTTCAATTTTCCATTGTGGCTCTGGATAAGTCATCTCATTTTTCAGTCTAATCTTGTTCTTGGAAGAAACTTATCTGTTGGGAATGAAATTTTCCAAAAATTTGGTCTGTATGGGAAATTTTAGAACAGATGTTTCAGGCTTGGCAAAATTACAAGTAATGAAAGCAGGCTCTTATTTTGGGAAGCGTGAAGCTATTTTGATGATTGATGAGCTCTCCCTATTAAAGTGTAAACAGGTTGTACATGAACAACTTTTTAAAAGAAATTTACTTTGCCTAATTCTTTATGTCCCACATACTTATCCTTACTTAACTGTATATTTTTCTGTGCTCAGTTCTTTACTAAGAATTTCAAGATCTCTAACACTTTCAGAAGACATGAAAATGTCATCTTCAACCCTGGCATGACTCAAGTACTATAATATTTGTGTCATTTTCTTCTTATTTAAACTTTCTAAAGACCTTTTCCAGGCATGAGGTGAAAATATTCAATGAGACACTATCTCCATATCTAGCTACACTTCAACTCAATTTCTTCACACTTCTTGTCATGCTAAACTTAAACGTTTCTGGCCTAATAATATAGCTGTGTTTCTGGGTTATTATATATATGTCCCTTCTACACCTTTTCTTTCCACAACTTTAGACATTACTTGAATTTCCATCAGGTCAGAAATCTGTTCATAATTCCAGGAAGGTATACACGATCTCTTGTTTTTTCTGGCAGTCTTTCTCAGGGTTTGTTCATTGCTTGCAGGTGATTCGTGGCTGAGACTTTATTTCTAAATCCAGGCTACTCTTGAGCATGATTAGAGTGTCATTAAATATTTTTTTAATGTACATAAAATGCTGGCTATAAACCCCAACCATCTGGCATTGCTGTGTCCTGGTGGTTGGTAAGACAGTAAAAGAATACATTCAATACGTTTGTCCCTGTAATAACAGCAATAATGCAACAGAAACCCAGGATCTGTTTGCCAGAGAAGCAGCAATTTAATACAGTTGAATATTATTTTAAAATCATTATTACTGTTATTATTCTTCTGTATTATTAGCATAGCTGCATCGTGGAAGGCCTTGGTGTCAAGATTTCGGACAAGCTCTGTATTATCAGTAGTTTAGTAAGGCACACCCTAGTCTCAAGTGATATTAGAGTTAAGTATCAGTAACACTGGATTTCCAGGAAATTCCTAAAAAGCGTCATTCTTTATTTATGTAGTTTTACAACTAGTAAAGTATGAATGTGTTCAAGATGCAGGCAGAGTGTACTTGGCAAAGGGGGAGTGTGTAGATGGAGGAGACACACTGGGACGTCACTGTAAAGCAGCCATGCCACTGTACATGACGTACCTAAAAGCACTTAATGTGGGAAGAGGGCCTACAACATTCTTTCTCCCTCCGCCTTAATAAATTCACTTTAAATGTATTAATTTGGGTCCTCACCATGCTTAGACACCTCTTTATCTTTTCTGTTTTTATCTCAGCTGAAAAATTCCTTAGGCATTTCCTCAAAAACAGGTATAAGGAAGTCAGTTATTGATAGTACACTTTAAATTGAAAAAAATAAACAAAACAAAGCCCTACCAGTTTTCTATCATACCTTGAAGTGCTGTTCTACATCGTAATTTGCCTTCCTCAGAACCTAAATAAGATCTGTTCTTCCTGTATTTCCTGTAAACTGGGCTATTTCAGACCAAGGCAAGAAGCCAGTTTGAAGAACTACTTCGGAGAACAGAAAGTACCAGATTCCCTATTCATATCAATAAACTTTACTTTAAACATCCTTCCAATTGCAGTTTTGGCACTGCCTTCTGCAGAGAGATAAAATCTTCACAAATAATTTGTTTTCAGGCTGTTTAAGGTTGCATAACCTAAAACTTTAAATTCTACCCAAAAAACAAATAGGAACCAGAAACAAATTAATCTTCTGCTTTACTTTACTTAACAATTTGTTTTAAAGTCTATCACCCCAGTCCAAAACTGAGTCGATGAAAGTTTGGGTTTCGGTTACATCTGGAACAAGACGTGTTGCCATTTCAGGAACTCAGCAACATGGACAACCATCCTGGCACTTTAAATTTAATTGACAAGTATCATGCCCTTTCTAGAGTCCTTATACCCTCACATTACGACAGTAGGTTGAAATCTTAGGATGCGGCAGCTCTGTCTTCGTCATAGGATTTCTTAGTATCTCTAAAATTATGCCATCTCAAATTAGTCATGAAGCCATGAATGTGCCACCCAGGAGAATTATTTTTTTTTTTTAGATAGTCGTCTTGTTCTGCTAAGATATTTTAAGCCCTCCAGCAAATTATTCAAAAAATCTCATTGCCTTTCCATTCTGCCTAGGCTGTATTTAAATGCAAGTAACTGAACTGAGGCAAAACGGTGTGCCCAGTGGAGTCGGGCTATGACTTCCAGCAACAGCACTGACCAGATGTGTTAGAGGAATTTTACAATATAATGTTTGAAACGTATGTTACTATTCAACCTGCCCTGTCAACGCTCGAATCCTGCTGAACAGTGTCTGCTCCGATCATGAATCTTTTTTCTACACGTCCTGTAGTGGGGAACAGCAAGAAAATGAACACTGTCTGTGATGCTAATGCTATCGCACACATAATAAAGGAAAGTCTGTTTGCCAAATTGGATGGGGTAATAGCCTCTGCATAGCACAAGAGGCAGGCTCAGAAAGTGTTCTATGGTAGTAAAATTTGTGATGTTCTCATTTCCATCCATGCACAGTGGTTTGTAACACTTTGGGATTCCCTATGGGTTACCAGGACATGTGAGTAAGAATGAAAATCTTCGGGGTGAGGTGGTTCATAGGTACTTGCTATGGGTCGTTCAATTCTCCTTCCATTCTGGAGTGCACATAATAAAATAAAATTAAAATAAGAGTTCTTAATGCATGTGGAAATTGAAGAGTTGTGCTTTCAAATGAACAACAAAACCCTTTGTATAGTAGATACTATGTCCTAAAATCCAATATGAATAGGCTGATTCGATGCTCATATATTTCACCAGTTTATTGACAAAGAAGATACACTGAAAATCTATAGCTTCCCGTTCCAAATTTGTCTGTTGTCCAGTTTACAGGTCTGACTACTAACTGTCTATTCTAATACCAGTTCTGTAGTTATCCAATTAGGTAGAGCTGGGAAACACACATCAGACATTCACATCCACATCTGTATGTGACAGACAGAACTTCTGATAGTCAGTGAAGCACACGGAAAGTGGCTGATTAAATTCTTCCATCTGAATTTGTAGGCTGAAAATCTGATCTCAAGTTTTTCCAGTCTTTCTAAAATCTGACAGTTCGACATCCACCTCCCCAACTTCAACTGATTCTTAATGTGATTTAGAATGACATGAGGCTGCATTTTTACTCGATGAAATGTGCACTGTAATTTGTTCTAAATGTTAAAGGAGGAAGATTAGTTAGATTTCTGTATTAATAACTACTCAAACTAAGCAAAAAATCAGTGACTTCTACATGTTTAGACATAGGAAAAATATGGAAGGATTTTTTCCTATAATAAAAACTTTATAATTAATTTCTTTTAACAAAAGTTAAATCAATAACCCTAATTAATACACACCAGCTTTCATATGTCTTGTTATGACAATGTACACCCCTATCCTCTTATTGTTTTTATTGAGGAAAACCAAGGAATCCTTTAAGAGGATTAATACATGCAATGTGCTTTTAAATGATAAAAAAACATCGTAACATTTGAATCATTTCTGAGCAGAAAGCACTTAATAAAATCTATTAGCAGTAGTAACAAAATATTCAAAAAGTCAATTTGTAAAGCATTTTCTTGTATTTCCTGTGTGCAAATCATTTTGTGTGGACTACAAGGATCAGAGAATGAAGTGTCAGCAAATAACTTCTGAAACACAAGATACCCTTGTAGTTAAATATTTCATTTCTGCATGAGTGGTCGTGAACATCTATGGATTTACCAGCCTTTTGTAGCCTATATAGCAGGATAATATGAGAATACATTCTACAAGTGAAATTGAATTTTAAGATATTCAGATAAAGTGGGTCAGAATAGTATGGAATTATCAACAAACTTAAAACACTTCATGTCAATTTTTATTACATTCAGTAGAACAGAGCTCTCAAAAATGATATAATCTAACCTTTTCAATAATAAAAAAAGAATACTCCTTCTTTAAAAATCTGATCTCACAAGTATTTTTCTTTAGGGAAATACAGCTCATCTCAGAAATATCCCTCTCTTCCTTTCACTGTCATTTATCATTGAATTCAACTGAATCTCTTTCACTGAGACTTTATAATTTCATCTTTAATACCCCCCACTAATCTCCCTCATGGTGGCCTTCAGCCAACAAATGTTCTTTACATTACAATAGCCTCATTTATTCAATTCCCAAGAAACAGATCTGTGAAAGGGTTAACCATTTGATTGTCAAAAGCTTTGGGTTCTGCTGAGCTACTAAATTTCATGTGCACTTATTACCCAGGTTAGGTTCAAGCCATAGCTGGGCTGGCACAGCGTTTGCCTAACAGAGATAGACCCCTGTAGGGAAAACTAGACAATTAGATGATACTCTGCACACCTAGCATTTACTCAGCCTAAGCCATACTGGTATAAACTCAAAGGTAAACCATCTTTCCCTGATTACTCACTGGGAGTGCCGGTTCCACAATAAGGGGTTGCAACTAAATCTAAATTAGAGGAATGAAATTAGTTTACCAGATCACAGCTCCTGCTGCCCCTCCATGCACTACTGGGATGGCGTTCTACTTTATTTCAAAACGGGGGTGGGGAGAAATCATTTCCAGCTTAAATGGGTAATATGAAGAGATGTATTTTTCGCCATTTATATTATCAAAAGGAAATTACCTTCCTAACAAGCAGATGCAGGGGCTGAAATGACAACAGCAATGTATTTGTCTCCTGCTCAGTCTTCCCACTTTCATTATTTTTATCCGACAGTTACTAGGTGAAACTTGGACTCTGTACCAAGTGACCTGCATTTCATATAAATAATTAAGCATTGTTTGGAACAGGTACATGAATGTAAGTTTCCTGTGTCCCAGGAGAATGTTCTTGCTTCTTTCCCCCGCTTAACCTTTCTCCTAATTCACATTTACTTATTTAATACAGCATTAAATAGCCTTAACAGGAAATATGGAGGAAGCTCTACCTCCTTTTCAAGAAGGATGTTCCCACATTAGATGTGAAGGATTTGGCTTCAGATTCCTGTTTCAAATTACACTAATTGCAGAATCTTAAAGAGCTCCTGCCCTGTATATTGAGATGTATGCCAAGTCAGTGTCCTCTTCCAGGTATTTTCTGCTACAGTGTCCAATTCCTGTAAAGTCTGAGAACCCTTCTGAAGTTTGAATCTGTGTCTTGGACTCAAGCTAAATAATTTTGTTGGCATTTAGGCAGGTGGTAAGTGTCTGCACTCAGGATCATCAGCACCCCACCCTGCTCACCAGCTGACACTTGGATACTTGCACAGCTAGCAAACAGCTAGCTTGGGCCGAGGATCCACATAGTGCAAAATATTTCTGTGTGAAGTGGATTCAAGTAGGCAGGTGCCTCACGCTCCCCATTTCTTTCATCCAAAGACAGGTCTTCATAATTGGCCACCCACAGCCAAATGAAAAAAATGGGTGTTACTTTCATCTTCCTGAAGAAACAGTCTGAAAAATGTTCTTAACCCTCTTGCAAAGTCTCTTTACTGAGTTTCTGATGATCTTGTCACTTTGAAATAGGAAAAAAAAAAAAAAGCATCCTGTGGTTTATTTGCCAGTCTATAGCATGATATTACAAAAACCTGAGTATACTGTCCAATTTTACTAGAAGGGAAGAAATGATCCAATCACTTCGAAATACAAGGGATAAAGTTCAGGCATTATAACATCCCATTCTGTGAGAACAAGGGCATATCCCACCCATTCATTCAGTGAAAATGAAGCAGAGAAAATGGAGGAAAAGGATAACATTTTCTTTCGTGTACCAAAAACATCTAGGTGCATTCTGGACATAAAGAAAATGGCTACTTGTGATACCAAATGGCAGATAGAAGTTGTATGATTGCATGGAAGAAGGACTAACAGCTTTTCCAATCTTAAAAAGTCAGATAAACGAAGGAGTTCTAATCATCATTGAAACAACTGGTTTTGATTTAGTTAGAAGAATGTGTAAGATATAGGACACAATCAACTATGTTTATATTTGAAGAGAGCATCTAACTGGTATAGCACCACACAAAAGGAAGGCATTCAAATAATTTTATTTATGAAATATCCCTTACTTTTCAAATGCATGTTCATATGAAAACACAGCATAATAATTATTGGCATTCAGGCCAAGATGGGTAGGAATTAATATCTTTATAATATAGATGGTGAGTTAATTAAGACAGAGAGGAGGGAAATTATCCACTTAAGGTCATACAGAAAGACAGTGAAAATAGTAGGGAGAAGCACCAGATGTCCTGTTTCTGAAATCTCTGCTATAACCATCAGATCAGTAATTCCCAGTCTGGCAGCCTGTAAGGTCTTCTGGCGCACTTCATGCCAGTAAATATATTAAAAAGCTAAATCTCAAGCCAACAGCAAAATGTTGCCCACGGCATGTTACTTGCTTACTATTTGGCTCGTAAATGGAGCCAATTAGAGGCCACTGATAGAAGCACCTAATTCTTCTTTACATCTTCTGTGTAGAGTCAGGTTTTGTCCATTCTCCAAAGCCGGTCTTTGTTGACTTGCTAGAGTAAAAGGCATAAAACTCTGCCAACAGCGATGCAGCAAAGGGAGGCGGCTGCTGCAAGGATAAGTAAGTGGCTTCGGTCATGTGCATGAACACTGTAGTGCTGAGGGGTGGCAGTACTCACCAGCTCCACCTTTGACACCAACCGTCACCATGCTTGGTCCAGCATCAGAGAGATGGTCATTGCTTTAACCCAGACAACGCTTGTGTATGGCAAGCAAGTTAATCACAGAGATTGTGAAATAAATATGGGCCAAATGTGTTATATTGAAGTAAATGTTTGACCACTGCACACTCAAAGTACTATTTCATACCAACTTAAGTTTTTCAGTCTGATTCGTCTCATTTATTCCAGTGCCATTGCATTAACATAGCTAAACATACCTTACAGGCTTTTCCTTAGAAATGTTTTTTCTAAGTTGATTCTCATAGTCATCACAGAAGCATTAATCAAAATTCATTGCAAGAGGACATAACTAAAGAGATGTAAAAGTACTTCTCTACTAAACTATTCACTGAACGTTCTCGATATGTGAAATGAAGTCCCACATCATCGTAACTTTGTTTTGTAGATTATCATCTCTCCTAGCTGGAAATCATGGGTAATGGAAGTTTTAATGTTCTTTCAGTCACACAAATGCATATTTCTTTAATTTTTGCTATTTAAAATGAATGTGAATTACAAATTTTGACAGCAGGGTGAAGTAAGAAGACATATTAGGAAAATAGCTACATTTTTGGCTTTCTGTTGAACATAAATATGTAAAAGAAAGTTAAGCTCAGAGCCAAAATTTTTTTTTTCGGTTATGACTAATACAGAGGACTTTAAAACCTGTTAGGTTGATACAGAGGTATATGCTTTTTGAAATAATGGAGGTTTGAAATCATGAAAGTTATCCACAAATATAATATCACAGATTGTATTTTTTCTTACCAGAGTATCTGAAATAAACCCAACCCAACAACTTTAAGAGGGCTACTGTATGTCTAGGTTTCCCTGGTCTTGGTGATTTTTCCAATATAAGTTTTGCTTGGTCAGGATTCATCCTTCCAGATGTCTGGAAACATCAGAAAGATTGAGAGGTCTTAAGGATTCCTAATACCAAAAAAAAAAAAAAATAGCTCTACACCCACATATAGAGAAGAATAAACCTGTCTCACTGCAAGTAGGATAACCTGATCATGGATCTGTATTTTATGGGGAGAAAAAAATAATATCCCCTAAAAGATTGCAAACCTCTACCTAATTGTCCAAACATTGCCATAAATGCTCCTCCAAAGCTCAGATATTCTGAGGTTTTTTCCTCGTATTATAGACACGCAGTCCATTTGCCTCTGGGAGTTCACCCACATTACCTTGCCAATATGACTTAAACCTGAACTGGAGACAGAATCGTTTAGTCCCTAAATTAATTCATTTTAATATCTTTCCACTGATACTGCTGATATAGGTGGCAATCAGACAAAAAGCAATAGGTTGCCCACATCATGTGGACACTGGCATAGGAAGAATCTAATAACATAGATTGATAATAATTTCATATAGTCACCCAATGGTTCTATCTTTTAAGATAAATGCAGTATAAACCATTCTTGGGTTTTGAATCATCCTTTCCCTTTGTCAATAGGTATTTTATATGAGACGAAAGACAGTAATTATGAAGAACCCTGAGAAAAATGTATTTACCCCTCATACTAGTCTGCCCTCCAAATATTAATGGAATGTTAACAAGTAATTGAATTTATCTAAATGAAAATGGATTTACAGTTACCTGAGAATAAGTTCGAAACTACTTGTAGTTTTATTTTCCTCATTTACATGAAAAATTATCTTTGTATCTATAGATACAACTATAGTTACTAGAGAAGTGCCTTTTTTACATTCCTGATGTTTGATAAGTGAATGTTTCATATGAAGACAACTCCCTTTTCATTTTTAAAACTGTCAACGTTTTGAGTCCATTCTGCGCTCATGTATCAGGAACTATTGAAAAATTATTACATCACAGAAATTGTCACTGAAAGGGTACCAGCAGGCAGAGGATGAACGCTGCCAATGCTCCCCAAAACAATCAGTTATTATATTTAATATTAGAATGTATACATTTAATAATGGAGGATAGAGGGAGGAAAATATGACAAATGTGGACATTTCATTGTATTTCTACCTGGTTTACTTTGCTTTAGTGTACCAAAAGACAGAAGGTCAGATCTGAAAAGGACTGAAAATGTGCCGGAAGTGCACAAAAATGTCATGATGTGAAAGTCAAAGTTTTGGTTACCTATCTGCGTATCTAATTTTAGCCATGCCTGTCTGTCTGTCTGTCTATCTATCTATGTATCTATCTTTAGCCTTTCATATATTGGAAGATGTGTCTTGGCATCCTTCTTTCCAGAACCTGCAATATAAAAAAAAATAGTACAGAAGACATAAAACAATTAAAAAAACGGGATCAGAGCAAGTGTTTCACAAGGACTGAAACAACACAGCAAGTGCCGGAGATAGATAAAGAATTACACATGGCAAGTCAGATGCAGGGAGAAACTATTCACGAGATCTCCAAGGAACAGCCTGTGCCTCTCAAGCACTGAATCTACATTTTCTTAGGTTAGATATCTTCAAACATTCAAACATTCAAAGAAATATATGCTTCCAAATCCTTTTCAAATGAGTCTCAGATTGACCCAGTTTGAATAGAAATGTTTATGCTTCCTTCAAGGTAAATCATCTAAACTTACATTTTAGGGCACTGAAATGAAAACTAACTTATCATTTCCCTATTTACAGTACGGGACTGTTTACAACCAAGTATGTCCCACACATGGATATAACAAAGGCCAGCTAGAATCTTTTGCACATGTAGATATAGTCCCCGTTTTTCACCTTGCTTTCAATCAATGACACCTTACTACTAGGCACGGAAAGTTAGCAGAACTTTGGTGTAGTGGTGTGAGGGAGCTAAATGAGGAGCAGCGTTCCTGTATTTTGGTGTCAAAGAGCCAACATAAGTGGTGGCTCCCACTGTCTCTAGTAAGTGACCTGTGGACAAGAGGAATAGCTTTGGTCATAGCTTTGTGATACAAGATCCACTGGTTATTTGATTAGTGGCTAAGGATGAGTAGCAGTGACATCACTTACAGCATCTTTCCAACCACTGAAGGGCTTATTAGCAAATCCAGGCTCAGTGAGGCCCCCAGGACCACTAGGTGTTCAGGGGCTGTCTTCTAGGAAGAAGTAGCACAAGAAGCCAGGGGAGCACCATCAGTTTGTTTTAATTTGAGACATTGTCAACCATTGCCACAGCTGTCTGGAGCACATTGGTTAGGTCATCAACAGAGATGAGGGAGTTTTAAATAAAAGGCACAAAACATGGCCTAGAGCAAGCATGTGAGTCTATGGGATGTTAATGCAGCATTATGTTTATAAGGTATCTAATGAGATTTGTCACTGTAGTAATTTTCTTGCAGTACTCAGCCATGCAATGGGAAGTGGCTGACAATAGAAGTGTCAAAGGGAGCATGATAAAGCCTTCTGGACCTGGCAGCACCTTTAGATTTATCAGGGATGCTGTTTGGACTTGCA
>VZTU01015952.1:0-40330 GCA_013400835.1 Zapornia atra
AACAAATAAATACATAAATAAATGGAAAGGACACAGAGAGGAAAAATTATTTATTTAAATATCTTGTCTAGTTAACTCCAGAAAAGGAGCTGATGAGGGGATAGCAGCCTTCCAGTAACTAAAATGGACCTACAAGAAAGCTGGAGAAGGACTGTTTACAGGGGCACGCAGTGACAGGACAAGGGGTAATGGCCTTACGCTGATGGAGGGGGAGTTTAGATTATATAATAGGAAGAAATCCTTCATTATGAGGGTGGTGGGACACTGGAACAGGTTGTCCAGAGATGGAGTAGAAAAGTCAAATCTCATGTGTAACTATTGTCACGTGTAACAGGATTGTGAAGAGGAAATCAGGAGCTAGTTGTATGCTTGGTATTGCATCCTCAGCTAATTAATTAATAAGGAAACTTGTACAGGTAGCATCAGGTCCTGCAATGAGCCCAAGAGGAATTAAGAAAGAAGACAAAGGGTAGAACAACAAAGACCCTTGAAAAAACCTTAAAACTGGGAAGGGTGCAAAACTAAGGGCAAAATTATTTAGCATGGAGAATTTTAAGCTATAGACAGCAAGTCAGGAGGAGTGTATGGCCCTCCCGAGCTCCCCAAGTGGTAGAAGTAGAATCTGAGTCAAATCTGTGTAACAGTGAGAATGGATCTGTGATCCAGACTGGAATGGTCCAGATAGAAATGGGGAGGAGAAAGGAGAAGGTCGTGGTGATGGTGTCATTGGTCTGTGACTCTGGTTTTGGACAAGTTATTTAAAGAGAAATTGGGAAAAAGACACCCTTTTTGGAATTCTGATGAGCAAGGCAAGATTAGCACTGAACCGGACAGCAGGAAAGAGGGCACATGGGTAGCAAGAAAACATAGAGAAACACGTAAAAATCCTACCCAAGAAACTCAGGTTCTGTTTAATCTCTGTTTATCCCAAAGATTTTTAAAATTGACTTCTGCATTGTGGTAGAGTGTCAACTGGGGAAGTGACGAGTGTCTTGTCAGCATAAAATTAAGATGTAGCTCAAGAGAACAGAATTTGTTCCATCAAAAGTAGACAGAGCTGGATCTCACATCCCACATGAGCTATGAAACCATGGAGTAATTGCCTAAATCAGAACAAGGAAAAACCTCACTCAGGTTGGAGTTTGAAAAAAGAGAACATTTTTTACCACTTTGGCTTTCAACTCAAAACACATTATCAGACTGCGATAATTGGTTGAGTTTTTGAGAGAGGACAAGGCATACTTAGCCTTTTTATCTGGACCAGGATTCTGCCCATAGATTAAGCATACAGAAAATTTTGTTCCCAGAAAACTAAATCATTTGTTGCGTTCAGAGCTCTCCTGGGTTTAGAATACAGCTGAATGAAGATTTGAGAATCAGCATTTACTTCTTTTCTCTTTTTAATTTTTTTAAAATTTATTTACTTCGACCTCTTTTCTACTTTAAAAACCTATCTCTTTTTGAGGATCTAACCTATAGTTTTTGGTGTGTTTTGGTTTGTGGGGCTTTTTTGCTTTGAAGAGCAAGTATCTCCAACGACTTCAGAAGAAGGTGCTGAAGAAAAAGATGAAAGTGGAAAGCATACAAATGAGAAAAAGAGATTAGGGAAAAAATATAATTTTTGGGTTTTTATTCCATCCTAAGCAGCAAGTATCTAAGGCTTCTTACAAGTTTTGAAGAATTTCTTTTCAGTTTGCTCTTCTGGTGGAAGTTGTCTTAATTTCATAACTGGAAAACAAAGGCACAAAGGGGTAACTGACTTTCCTGCATTTTTCCCTGCCAGAAGCTAAAACCTAAATATGAATGCTGATAAGGGTCTTAAACCCAGATCTGAGCCTTCGCCCTGCTCATCCTAGGAATCTGTGTGGGGAACATACACAGAGTGACAGCTCATAAAAACTGGAGCAGGGTTAAGATTACCAAACTCTGACAGACAATGAAATTGAGAGTTTATCCATATAGTTGATCAGACCCTAAACTTACTATTGTAAAATTGAATAATTCACAGGGGACACATTTCTCTGCATTCTGGTACAAAACAAAACTAGTCTGCTATGAGGAGAGCTCAGTAAGGAGCTAAGCTCCTGCACTGCTTTCCCTATAGGTATAAATACCTGCCTCTTATCTCTGAGATCTCACTCAGCTGTCAACATGCTTCTTGATTAATAGCTTTGTTTTTCTTTCCAGATCTCACTGAAATGATTATGGCTCAAACTTAATGCAAAGCCTATTGCTATGAATTAATTTAAAATATTTTGTCATGCACGTTCATGTCATCTCCATAAACAGAAATCCATTGCTGCTGTAGCAGCAGTTACTGAAGGCAAGGTTTTCATCAAAAGCCCTAAGAAAATATTACATTCAGGCCCCTAACACCTGCTCTGTAATTAATAAAGGACCTAATTAGGGACTGTATTATGTCCCAGACATGTTTAGTTGAATAATAGATATGTTCTTGGTATGGTTAGTAATGAAATTATGTGATCCCCTGCTGACCGCTAACCTACTTCCAGCATGGTCATGCCATTAGTTTTTCTGTCTAAGCAATCTAAAAGGTGATATGCAGACAAAACAACTGAAGTGAGCCACCCTACCCATGGAAAAGGAAACAGAAGTCATTCCAGGTATGAGATTCAGGGCCAATAATGTTTTCGTGTCATGATTGACACTACATGATGTCACCATTCCTTGTTTTTCATGAAGTTTCTCAACAAGATTGCCTGTGGTCTTAATACAGCCATAGAAATGAAATATAGATGTACAGCTTGAGAGCAAAGCAGATCTCTTAGCCATGGGAAAACTGTGCTCCTCAGCATCACATGAACACCTCTGTAGAGATACCCAAACACATAATCTGTAGCATAGGCGTGTAAGACATTCGAGATAGACACCCACATGGTACTGTCAGGTCCCATACCACGCTGTCAGAAAACCCATGCTGTTCTGGAGACAGCCATTGGAGGGTATTCAGAGGTCTAGATGACACTGAACACCTATGTTTAGGCAACTGATTTGAGTTCCTAATCTCACATCAAATTCTACACAGTGAATCCCTTCCTTTCCTTACATAAATAATAGTAATAGGGATGCTGTGTCCACAGGGCTATGAAGATGTTACTGAATACAAATTGACCTGTTTTGGAAAATGTGATAGGTACATGAGAAGGAGATCTGGATTATTTTTCTCTTCTTTTTAGAGGAGTTTCTTTGTTACTACAAAGTAGAAAACTTACAACGCAGATCCACTATTTGATTTTCCAGGCAATGGGTCTATGTTAGAGTCAAAGCCAGTCAAAAAACAAAAACAAAAGAAAACAAAACCCAGTGAAGGGTGGAATAGAACCTGCCAGCAGCAACTGCACAGGGTAGGAGCCCATAGAGGAGTCGGGTTGTGTCTGGGTCTTTCTTAGGCAGCTGGGGAACCCTGGTCCAAAAGTCAGTTTGGGGGAGTTTGTGATTGACACTTCTATAAGCAACTTGCTTTATTCAGGATTTCTTTTTCCCTGATGGCTCACAAATCTGTTGATTTGCAAATTATACAGGCTTCCAGTCAACTGAGGTAGAATGGAAGATGTTGACTTCTGAACTAGCAAAATGATTTGTGGTTTGTTTTTTTTTTATATAGAATAGTTACATATAGAACAGTTATATATAATTTCCTATTTTGTACCTGAGCACAGAGGCGCTGACAGGAGCAGTTCAGACATCAAAAACCAAACAGGAACATTGAAAAAATTTACTTTTGCAATTACCCATTTTTACATGATGACTGTAGTCTTAAGCCACACACAGGGCTAAACTTTTCTTAGAGGTGCTGCATTAAAAGTAATATTGGAACATTTCTCCTGAAGACTGTGAGTCTTGAAGGATTTTTTTTTTCTTGTAATAACTTTCTAGCCTTGTTAATCTATCATTTATGTATCTTAGTGATGTTACAGTTGGGATTTGTGCTTTAATAAGAGCTTTCTAGTTCATAGGCTCTTCCCTCCTCCCTTCCCCTCTCCTCCCCCCATTTTCTTTATCCTGCAGTGATTTGCATGCTGTTTATGACAACGGATTTGAATATATTATGTTGCTACAAATAGAGGTTTCGGCAGAATGCAGGATCCTGCTTTCAGACTTTGATGATTACTTTGTAATTATGTGCCATGTCCTGGAACACTCTCTTTTGTTAATACTTCCTACATGTTTCATTGGATGTGTATATCCCAGGGTCTGACCTCCATATAACCTTGGCTGTATATGAATTGCGGCATCAAGCCATTAGTTGCTTTTCAGATACCAACCACATTCTAGTGTTTGAAAATGTTCCCTGGACTATCTTTGTAAATTAGCAAGCCTGTTTAAAATGTCATAAAAAATAGCAGCTGATTTAAGACTGAGTTGGAATATCTCTCCCTAATATTGCAATCCATCATCCTGCCATACTGTGAAGAAAGTAATTGGTAAACAAACCATTATGTGAAGAAGGGAAGAAGCTATCTAACAGACAGGATAAAGCAGGAAAAAAATAGAAATTTGGAAACAATGATGAATAAGGAAAAAAAAAGATAACTTGAGATTATTCCTTCTAAATTGCCAAGCAGCCAATAGGTTCTTTCTTTCCTAAAAAGACTAATTTTAGATATTTATCATACATTTTAAATTACTGTGCTGTTTGCTGTTGCTTCCAGCAACCATCTGGAAATGAAAATATAGGCTGTTTTTAACCAAGACCATTTTCTCCCCTTGCCCACACACCTGGTGCTCTCAGACAGCTCACAAAAGCAGAGCTACAAGAAACAATCTTTTTCTTTAAGAGAACAGTTGGAAAAGCAGCCCTTGTAGAAGGAAAATGTAGATAATGGGCTTTTCTGGCAGTTTGAAGAAAAATGAGAAGCAGGTCAAGATTTTGGACTTTCCTGACTTGGAAAAGAGCCATTAACCATATGGATTTGTATTCCCTGTGTACAATGCTGTGCAGCCTCCCATTAGAGACAGATGGTGCGATATCTGCACACGGATGGCAAAGCTTCCAAGACCCCAGTGTTCTGGCTGACGTACACTGTGGTTAGTTCAATGGCAGGAGATATTTTATGTTATGCCTTTGGTATGTTTCTCCCTTTGAATGAAATAATCCGTTTAGTTTTTAATTGACAGGAAACTCCAACCCACAAGATGGAAAAAGAATGCATGGCAGTGTACAAAAGAAAGGCAATATGTTCTGTTAATTTTTGTGCCTGACCGCAGCGAGAATTTTTTTCATTTAAATCACAGGTTGATTCTTTAGAACTGGAAGTTTGAAAATCCTTGTTTCTGCGAACTGTTATTTTTATTTCCAGGACTGCCTAACTGTATAGATACCTAAATTTATTAGATACCATACTGCTTATCATGACATTTCCTGGGGTATTTTGGTGTTAACATCAGAAATACATGTTTCTAAAACCTGTGATGAGGTGATGTGTGCCCATGTCCCATATAAAATTTGTCGCTGATACAGTTCACATCTCTGTTTAGATCTCTCAAGAAATGTTAGGCTCTGGCTTCTATTTCATGCAAAGTCCTAAGTTTAACTGTGAATATGGACTTAGAGCAGGGACCAAACTGTTACTCCCACTCCACTTGATGCTTTATTCACTAAATTTATTCTTACTCTTCCATATTGTCAATCTGACAAGTTCTTTATGCCTATATGACAAGTATTGGTATCCCAACAGGTACAGGTGTTTGCCATTTCCCATCGGTTCCCTGTATTTTTTTGTAAAAGCGGAAAATACATAACAAAAAAGCAGACTGAATGGCCCAACAGACATACAACTGCTAGGTCTGACAGTAAGTTGAGTGAAACATGGGATACAGGAGGACCTGATTTCTCATTGAAGTTCTTTGGAGGCATCTCCCTCCATTTACTGTGTAATATGGTTAAAATGGTTATTTGCAGTTGGACTGAATTCCCTTCAACACTCGTCTCATCACCTGAAATGAGAACCAATAGCAGCACTTAATTTATAAACTGAGCTTCCCCCAAAGAGTTTTAAGATTACCTTTAAGTAATGGAGTCTTCTTATATTCACACACACTCACACACAGAGTTCATCTTCACTAATTTTCAGTGATTATACCTCAGAAAGTGCAGGACTCATGTTTATTTAAGTTAGGCTGGAATATGCATATCTTATCGTATCCATTTTGTGATGAAACAGATTTACAGAGCACAGCAGAATTTAGCTTGGACACATGCTGTGAAGTCCTAGTTCAGTGTGCCCCAGAACCCAGAAGGAACTGCGTGCCATGACCAACTGGGAGATACCATAAACATAGTGATAAATTTTGAAATCTGTAGAAGCAATTTTTAATAAGAATTACAGAAGTAACAGTGCTTTTTTACATCCATATTAGTTGCTAGGTGAAGAGAGATTTCAAGATATTGAAAAAATTAAAACGATTGGCAGCACATACATGGCCGTGTCAGGATTATCACCTGAAAAACAGGTAAGAGAATGCTTTTAAAGAAGCAAAGCTTTTGGTGTGTCCAACCTTTCATGCTACAGAATATTAGCGCTATCTTTCTGATGTTCATAGAGCCGTGTTTGCTAAAAGAAAATAGACATTTGGGGCTTCTGTCAGACAACAGTTGCACTTCTTGATGAATTGAAATGCCATCTTGTGCTCGGAACAAAAACCATATGGATGCTTTCCTCAAATTTAGGCTTATAGGAGAGAAAAAAAAAACCCGCATTTCAGTCACACTGATGTGAATCTAGAGCAGGGCTATCTATATCTGCAGACATATTCTAAAGCTACCAGTGTAACTTGGACTGGAATCTGGCTGACAGGCTCCAATAGTCTATGAAGCAAGAGGATCTATTAACTGACAGCATACTTATCAAGTATAAGGTCTCATTTATGTGTATTTGTGACGATGTAGCTGTATATCTACAGACAGTGTGAAAAACTATACACCAAAAAGAAAGGGGAGCCATCAGTTCAGATGAACATCACGAAGCCAGGAGCCTGCACACTACCCGCCCTTCCAGAGGGAAACCAAGCTGAGGGAAAATCAACCACAGAGGACACATGCACAGTCACAGCCATAAACCTCAGACAAGTCAAATGAGAGAAATCCATTCATAATTACACCATATGCCTGGAAACAGGGTCTCCAAAGAAATAACGCGAGGCTCTAAAATACTTGCAGCAAGAAGTTGGCTGTTGGTGAAATCTGTCTTGCTTGGCAACCAGTGCCTCTCTCCAAGGAAGAGCACCACAAAAAAGGGTGTGCTGCCCCAGATCAGCCACAGAGTGGGAATCAGATCTGCCCACATTGATTGCAAGTGCCAAGAAAGCAGAAGCCAGATTACTGTGAGCTTTATAACTAGAAAATTTCCATTGTTTGTTTAGAATACACTCTAAAACATGTGGAGTGTAACTAGCTGAGCATCTACCACCTACAGAGTAACAAGCAATGCTGACAGATAGAAATCCACAAAACTAGGCATGCATGAGTTCTCTGCTAATGTTCCAGCTCAAAATGCTTCTGTACAGGGATGAGCAAAGTAGGACTGAACACCAGGGAGGTAACTGGTTACAGCTACACAGCTCCTAAACACTTCCTTTGAGTCTTGATGTGGGTAAAAATTCAAGGCGAGAAAATCTTTAACTCATCCATTTTCTTGTAATGTAACAGTCTAATGGAATTTTTATATATGTTTTAAATATACTTCTCTTCATATATGCATGTCTATCACCTTGTCAGCGTCTGAGAGGTGAGGGCTGCTGAGGAACATTGGTACGCTGTGAACTGAATGAGGCTGATGGCAGAGATCGAGCACGGTGTGAAGAGAACAGGGTGATACCAGGGAAATGCTTATGTTCAGTATTAGACACTGAAGATGACAAAAATTGCAAAGAGCTGGACTGCATGAACCAGAGGGGCCCTTGCAATGCTTTGCTCCTATGGACTGGAAATTTGTTTAATGAGAAAGTTACCTGGCTTCAGAATAGATGGTGACACCACACCATAATTGGGCCAAAACCACAGGTTTTCCTTACTCCACTGCCCACTCAGAGAAAAAATGAAGTGTTCTGTCCTCCTTTGAGAGTCCCTGCCTCACCATCTGCACTATTAATGTTCTGGGGAGACCAAAACCCACTACCAGCCCACATCTGTTTATTGACTGTCTTGTAGGAATAGGAATGGAGGGGAAAGAGCAGGGAGTGACTTGACTGCTCTAAGCAGAGGCCATTAATGAGTTACAGAATAGCCTTTTGTCCCCCACTTAACCAGTCCTGTTGTTGCCCTGTTGTCCCTGTCAGGGTTCCATATCGGAGAGCACTGGAATTGGTGCTTTTCCTGAGTGACACTTTCAGCAAAGGAGAATTATGTCTTTCACTTACTTAGCTCTACTTCTTCCTTACATGGGTCATTACTGGTTCTCACTAGGTTTTGCCCCTTTCTCCTAAGCTATCTCAATCCTCTCTATGTTTGCTTTCTCAGCCTTAGATTTCACATACCTTATTAACTCCCATGACTGCCTGCCAGATAGGAAATTACTGTCTTAGGTACTTCACTCTAAGCTTCTCTCTGTTCAGGTGTAGAAATGATGCAATATAAATGGGAAGCATTACCATTAATAACACCTATGTCTCTTGGGTCTAGCTTATTGAAACTGTTCTTACAAATTCCAGATAATTGGTACTTGGTGGGGACTGGTAAGAGCTGGGCAAAGGCAAAACTTTTCTAACATATTGGTTTATAACTTGCTCCTCAGCAATGTGAAGACAAATGGGGGCATTTGTGTGCTCTGGCTGACTTCTCCATAGCTCTGAATGAAAGCATACAGGAGATCAACAAACATTCATTTAACAACTTTGAACTCCGTATTGGTAAGCATAGCTCAAACATGGGAGTTAAAATGGGATGTTGTCTGCAAGGATCAGACTCTGTAAGTGTACCCCAGAAGCATGGCAAGGACATGTGTAATTTAAAAGACTCCAAATACTGTCGCCTCTGTTTTTAATTTGACTTAATCCCAGGCAAAGTTAGAAATATTAAATCCTCTGTTGCCAGAATATGGGCCCCAATTAAGGGGCTGTGGGGCTCTGAGTTTTAGTGAATTGTGAATGGGTAGTGTGATTAAGTTACTGTCTTAAGCAAGTCTGGCCAAAAGCCCATAGATGTAACACAAAAAGTGAACTGGGCAATCCAGACGAGCTTGACACTGGCTTGCACGGTCTCTAATTAATCTCCTTGGTTTAGATTCTTCTTCTGTAAAGGAGGAATAGTAACTTATCCTAAACCCTGTGTGTAGTACTTTGGTTTTGCACCAAAATTGAATTCCAGTTCTGACCTGACCTGTCCCAGTGGCAGAAGCTCTGAAGTGCTGTGATGGGGAATCAGTTATCCTGGGTGGTTAGTGGGAAGGGACACGCAAAGATAATGTGAATATATGGCACGTAGCAGGAGCAAATCAGATGGCTTCTGATGACTGGATCACTGCCCAAATTCAAAAACCACGTGGAAGTAACAAGTCCTTTACAGACAACCCTGCCACAAAAAAGCTGACGTCTATTCATCAGTAACCACATGGATGGTGAGAGCTTTACTACCAGTGATCTGCACTTTCTAACAGTTTTGAAAACTCCCAGTTCCCAAGATTTCTCAGGGAACATGTATTCACTCTTAGTAAGTGTGGATCACTTGAAAAGATTCCATAGTTTGAATGTGACAGTATTTGGAAACCATTTCTATCACCAATTTTAGCTATTCTTAAAAAAATCTTAAAAATCTAAGATTGTTTTCCTAAAGATGTGCCTAAATGTATTCTGAAATCACTGCAGTAGAAAAGAATCGTCTCTTAGATATTACTGCTTGTCTTGAATTTATTCAATGATCTTACAAGATAGAGTCTTTCAATAACTTTATAAAATACTTTAATATTTTCACTTAATGGAACATAAAAAAGTAATTTCTTGGCTGTATAGCACTAACATGGTCGCCTTCAAGAATTGTAGACCCAGAAAGATACTTCCAGAGACATCTTTCCCAATACATAAGAATCAATTTGCAGGAGCTTTGGCAATAGTGCACAGAATACAGATGATACAGAAGTATTGTGGTTCCACTGAGATAGTTGTCTGTAAAATAACTCTGCAGATATAATTTTTCGTGTTCTAGCTCTTCTGGATTTTTTTTTTCCTTATTTTCTTTCAATACAAAGCTCTTCCTTAAGCTTAGGGATAAGCGTATCTGAACCAGGTTTCACCTGTTTCTTAAGTGTAAATATGGTTTTCAGCTGTTCTTGTCTAACTGGATACCTCAATTTTTTATTTTTTTTTCAATAGGGATTAGCCACGGCTCTGTCGTAGCGGGAGTTATCGGTGCTAAGAAACCCCAATATGATATCTGGGGAAAAACGGTTAATTTAGCGAGTCGAATGGACAGCACAGGTGTTAGTGACAGAATACAAGTGCCTGAAGAAACGTATCTGATCCTGAAGGACCGAGGATTTGCCTTCGACTACCGAGGAGAGATCTATGTGAAAGGTATCAGTGAACAGGAAGGAAAAATCAAAACATATTTTCTTCTAGGAAGAGTTCAACCAAATCCTTTAATCTTACAACCAAGAAAACTGACTGGACAGTATTCGTTAGCAGCTGTTGTATTAGGACTTGTACAGTCTCTTAACAGGCAAAAACAGAAGCAAATCCTTAATGAGAACAATAACTCTGGAATCATAAAAGGACATTATAACCGGAGGACTTTGCTCACTCCTGGTGGATCTGAGGCAGCAGCCCAGGCAGAGGCGGCTGACAAAAGTGAATTGCCATAATCAGCATTTTGTTTGTGTTCTTTTTTTTGTATTTCTTTTATATATAAAAATAAATATACAAATAAAAAGGGTTTAATTTTTTTTAGAAGAAGTGTCATTTTCTGGTGTGGCATTTTGATGACAGTCAAGTTCCCCCATTTTAACAAGTGGTGCTGGCGTGTCTCCCCCACCCCCAGCTGTGATTAAATTCTGAATGTCCAGACATAGTAGCTGTAGGCCACTATTTTGCTGTGCCAGCTACCTGCAGAAAGGGGCAAAAATAAACCTGGAGGGATTTAGAACATAAATTGTGCAGGGAGTTAATGGTGGCCAAAGGAAGGAATACTGTCCAGACTTTGCAGGTGAAAGCAAAGGCATATAGAAATTGAGTAGGTTCTCCCCTTTCGGTGCCTCAAGGAGAGTTATACATCTAAGCTAGCTGCCTGGCATTCATAACCACCAGGGAAAAGCTAGTCAGTACAGCCAAAGGAATTTTAGGTGTGCTATCTGCCCAAATGTGAGGATCTGGGAGATAGAAGAGATGGATCCTGAACTAAACCCACTGATTCTGTTGAGTCTACTGGCTTGGGGCTCTTAAAATAGCCTAAGTGAGTCACTGCAATGTAGACAGATAAATTGCATGTTGGTACCCACCTGGCCTCTTGCACCCAAGTCACAAGGTCTCTCCTGTTTTCACTGTGTCATATCTGTCAGTCCCGTTTTGGAGGGCTGAAAACCACTATGGTATCTTGACTGTCACAAGACACATATGAATGGATGACAGAATTACACCTTGACTGACATGTCTGGAGTCTACAGCTGAGTTTACTGTCCAGTCAAGGAACTAATCAAGTTCTCTGGAGCCACTTTCCAGAGCTTAGCTCTTAAACCCATCATCAGTGTGAGTTCTCAGTAAAACAAGGGTTATCTGAGCCTGGAAAATGAGTGCGTGCTGAAGTACAGGCTGAGATGAAGCTCACCACTAAACTACTGCTCTGTTGCCTCAATAGGAAGAGAAGCCATGACTGAGGATTCCCCCTAATTATCCATGTGCCAGCACAGACACAGTCCTGCTGGGATGCTACAGTGGCACAACGAGGTGTTACAAGCCCTGCATCAAAAGGAGGATAACTTTTGGGCATGACTAATCAACTTCCCCTTGGAAACAGTAAATATATAGTACAGGTTTCTATATGCATAGATGCCATGATTCACACCAACCTATCAAGCTCATAAATGAACCTCTCATCAAGTCTGTATGCTCAAAGAAGCTGTTTTCTCTCAGTAAAAATTAACTTTAAAGTACATCACAGATGGAAGTAGCAGAACCTGTAATCACAACACCAATCCGGAGATAAGACATGCCCCCCAAACAATACCGGACAACACATATATGCCTTGCTTTCTGCAGACCGTATCCAGCCCTTAAAGAAAACTGAGGTTTCTTGGAGCATCACCACTGGATCAGTCCCATTTTTAAAAGATGGCCAGTAGGAAGTCTTGATTCCTACATTTTATAAGACACTATTGTTTACTAACAAAAGAGGCACCAAAAGATAAAAGTGTTTAATTGCAGTAAGATAAACATAATCCTTTTCATAGTAAAATAACCTGATAAATAGTTTTTTGGGGCAAAATTTAATCAGCTGAGTGCCTTCCTCGGAAAAAGAAAATAATAAAAATGGTCAACATTATTTCACATTGTATCACTGAATGTGGGGTCTGAGCACAGAAAGCAAGACCAGTCTGAAATGTTATACCCAGTGGTGATGCTGCCAGCAGCTGAGCTCTCATTTCAAATTAATTACTCCTTTGAATCCCCACAGATATAATTTTTTATGTGACACAGTGAAAGCTGAGCCCCTTAGCTAACCCAAGCCAGTTCTGATATTGTAGGAGATGAAGACAAGGAAGGCCTAGCATCTGAAGGAGTTAAATTAATTTCACATTTGAAGTGTTATTTGAGGCTCTAAAGAAGGAAGTTTTGGCTGGTTTAAACAGCTCATGAACAGCTGTCCTTTCCTTTGCAGCTTATTTCTGTGCTGGATGGGTTCAATTCTGGTTCTCTAAACATTTAATTCTTGCTAATATCCCAGCAGAACTGCTCTTCTAATTCTCACCACTGCTGCCAAGCTCTGTAATGACAATTAACAGTGAGTGGAAGGTGTTAACTAGATAACAGGATTGGAGACTGGAGCTGTGAGGGCAACTTCACTGCTCCTTAGCAAGAGCCCAAATCTCCTACCTCTCATTGTAGACACTGAAGGCCCTCTGTGTTATCCGTCTCAAAATCCCCATCAGCATAACCATGTTCCCAAAGAAAATTCTCTGCTCTGAAGCATGAGTCTGTGTTGACCAGATAAAAAGTTTGCTAAATTAGCTTGTGTCCATGAATAATTCTTCAGTCAGGAATGTCACCTGTGACTGCTGCAGGTAAATCCCTGCTTGGGACTATTTGTCTACACCAGATGGCTATTCATCACCCCAACAATTACACTGCTTGTACCTTTTCCAAGTGTGATGACCTTAAAGGTTCACCAATGTTATTTCTCAACTTAGCATCTACTTTCAGCAGAGCAACAGCTATTATTTATGCTGCCAGCCTTCTAGTTTTACTCCATGACCTTATGGTACTGTTAGAGTATCCAGATTTCCCTCACAACTCTATCTTCAGGGTTTCTTGTTCATACACGGTAGAATTGCTCATACAATAAGGATCTATAAAGGATCTTTGAAACACGCATGCCTGAGTTAATAAAGTTAAATTGACTTGAATCTTTGGCCAACAAGCTAGCCAACATTGAGAGCTTCCCTAGATTTTCCCCACTGAGAGGAGAAAGCCTTGGCAGAAACTGACTGTACTCCTTGATGTCACCTTATTTATTTCTAGAAATTTGCACTACAGAAACAAACAGCAGCCAGCTGCTTGCCCAGAAATTTGTACCTCTGTCTCCCTAGTATGCTCTGCTGACTTAAATATTTTCTAAACAATCAGGCTGAAATCCACCACTTTCTTCTCTGTAAAGCAATGTGCAATCAACTACATCAAGGGCAGTTTATTCCAGCTTTGAAGTACTCATTCTTAACCATTAAAGTATATGGGATATTGACTATCTGGACAATAGTTCTGTATCAAAATATTACTCTCTAATGCTCCAAGCACATATTTCACATAATCACAGAATCTATGGGGTTGGAAGGGGCCTCCAGAGATCATCGAGTCCAACCCCCCTGCCAAAGCAAGTTCCCTAGGACAGGTCACACAGGTAGCCATCCAGATGGGTCTTGAATATCTCCAGAGAAGGAGACTCCACAACTCCCCTGGGCAGCCTGTCCCAGAGCTCTGTCACCCTCACTGTGAAAACATTCTTCTGTGTATTGGTGTGGAACTTCCTGTGCTCCAATTTGAGGCCATTGCCCCTTGTCCTGTCTCCACAGACCACTGAAAAGAGGCTGGCCATTTCCCCCTGTGTCCCACACTTGAGATATTTATAAACATTAATAAAATCCCCTCTTAGTCTTCTTTTCTCAAGGCTGAACAGCCCCAGTTCATTCAGCCTTTCCTTGTAGGAGAGATGCTCCAGGCCTTTAATCACCTTTGCAGCCCTCCTCTGAGCTCTTTTCAGGAGATCCCTGTCTTTTTTATACCAGGAAGCCCAGAACTGGACACAATACTCCAACCGGAGCCTCACCAGGGCAAAGTAGAAGGGGAGGATCACCTCCTTCGACCTGCTGGCCACGCTCCTTTTAATGCACCTCAGATATTTGCAACCATCACTCCTGAATTCTAGCAAAGATCGTATCTATAGCAAGAGTGCTTGTTTGCAGGACAGTTAAAAGGGTTTAACGTTGATTAATTTATGTCATTCACCAACTTCAGTAATATCTATGCAGAAAGTCACAGTTAGGTATTGATACCTGTCAAGGTTTCTACTCTTAGCTCACATGAAGTTTCAAGACAGAATTTACCTCTACTGGGAACACTATGGAAGGTGTGGTATCATTTAGAAGTGTGTGCTGAGAAAAAAAGCAATTCAAATAACAGTCCTTGTACATGGAAGGGGGGGAAATAATCGCTCACAGTCCTCAGCTTGAATTCATTCCTGAATACTTCTCAGTCATTTGCACATTTTGGAAAGCACCTCCACCCAAAAAATCCCACCCCCAAAGCACTCATGTAATCCTTTTCTCATTAGCAGAACTTTGGCTGCCCTTCCTAAGTGCAATGGGAGTCAAGGAGTTTGTACAAATACGCAGCACAGCAAAGGTGGCTGCTAGCCACGTGCCCTGTCACTGCGCACTGTCGAGCTGCACACAGGGAGCAGGGAGCCTGGCTCCAGACGAACACACAGGGAAATGATCAGAGGAGCAGGAACTAACCGCATTAACCATCGTCGGTGGTACACGGTAAGCGTTATAATTGCACAGTCAACTTATTAACCTCCCCATCAATCTTTTTCTGTTGCTCAATGGCAGCGACACAATTAAGCTTTTGTGGCTTTCCCAGCTGTGCACTTAGCCATAAGATGGGGGGGAGGGAGGGCGGGTGTGACAGTGGAGCTGTCAGCAGATGCGAGGGAAAGAGTAAAAATTCAATATTCGTATCTCCAGGCACTTGAAGCATACTGCAGTTCAGCTAGTGTTTAAGGAATGCTCTCATTAGCTCTTACAGTAGAACAAAATATTTCCTTTCTTTACATAACTTTAGTAGATAAGGCCCAATTTAAAAAAATATAAGTATAAAAATGTCCATTTTCCACTAAGCTCTTTTTTTAGGTGATGGCTGTCAGAGTTACACAGGCAGAGAGATCAATTCATTCAGCTCTCTCATGTGAAAATGACAGCAATGTGCAGGGCTGGTTAGACAGCATCTTCTGTAAAATGCCACTCATGCTACTTCTCCTGACCCAGATCTCCCTGAGCCCAAGGTGTTTTTCTCTGACTGATAAATATGTTAATATTAATATGCTGAGCACCTCTCTGTTTCATAGTGCCTGTACCTTTTGAGAGTCACAAAATCAATGCTTCCTTCAACATTGCATTATTGTTTAAAAAAAAAAAACAGCACCACTGTTGCCATTTGGAGAAAAAGAAGAAATGTCAGCTGGTTTGTTGAAAAACTAAGGTTCTAAAACAAATGACATACGTGTGAAATTATTTTTGATTGCAAAACTCACTCCCAGCAGCAGTGACATGGGATACACCAAAGGATATTTTCACAGCAACAGGGTATTAAGTATGATTTTAATGAACTCATCAGTTACTTAAAATAATAAAAATACAACAGCATCTTCTTACTCATCTTTCCTCACAGAGACTATTGTGACAAGCTGTCAGTTTTCTAAGTTTCCCGAAATCACAGAGTAATTTTGCTTCAGGAGAGTGATCACCTCCTCTGGATGTGCCCAGATTGATGCTTTAAATCTACATCCAGGAGTCACATCTCTGTCTCTTGGGTCAGCACACTTTGTGTGGGTAAGCCAAGACATCCAGTGGCACCATCTCCTTCCTCGTGGCAAAAACCAAGGGCTTGGGCAGGCTGGGAACTGTGGCCAAACACTTTTCCCATTTGAATGACCCTAGAAGGACCTAACCCACAAGGTAACTCAGGAGGCTGTGTTTACAGCTCATTCTTCATTAACAGCTTAGTGACAGCAAGTTGTTATAAAGGCCACTCAGCAGTTTGGCTGGCCCAGATCTGCTCACAGGGTAATGAGGGTGCCGAGAATACCTCTCTCTCATGAGACCACTGACACCACAGTATGTAGTCATCTGCCATCCCATTAAATTCCTCCTTTCCAGGTAATAAACTTGTCACGACCTGTTACTTCTCAGAAACCATTGTATGGATGTTACCAGGCAAGTTTTCATGGAATCATCTCCAACAAATCCTTTTTTGTTGTTAGTTTTATTTTGGGGGGATTTTTAATTGCTCCCTGCAGAATAAACCAAGTCTGTGATTTCACAGTTTCCATTTTATTTACCCATTCAGAATGTGTTTGGAAACAAACACCACAAGCAAAAACATGCCTTCCTTCTACCTTCTCAGACCAGGTTGATGATGTATTCATTGCAACTTAAGGCTCTCCACAATACTTCATTCTCAGAGGTATTTCGCGCTCAGCTCTCTCAACTGAAATGTTCATATATAGCATGTTTGCAAGACCTTAGCCACCAACTCACCTCATCTTTCTCCTCTCATCACTTTTAGAGTTAGAGAACTAGGGCATTCCCATGGGAATGATGTACAAAAAGAAACATTATCAATTAAACAAGTTCCAAGCTATTTTGAGCTTTAAAGACAAAAGTCAAAGTTTTATTTACAGCTTTAAACTCACACTGAACACAGAGAACACCAGTATCACCTATTGCCCTTGAAAAGTTTCACAGGTTTTATGATCACATTTGTTGTTGCCTCTGCATTTAATCAGTATTCCCATGCAAGGCATATTGGCATTAGTCAGTCTCGGCTAGGCATAACAATCCATGCCTTTATACTCCATCTTGTCAAGCATTACCTGACAAACATACAAGAAAGAAAAAATTGGTGGCAGCAGCCACAATGTGAACTTCTGCTTTCAGACACTTAGCCATGCTATAATTTGTATTCTTTGATGAAGAGTTCAAAAAGCATCCTTGCAGTTCCAATCTATTATCCCTTTTTAAAAACATACCAGAATATGTCTTGCTGATGTCAGAAAACATTGCATCTTATTTTTGGCATGGTCAAGAAGTAGTTGGTTTTGCTCCATGTCCCAATAGTTAAGAAATCACTGGTAAAGCAAACAAAGAAACAAACAAAACCCCAAAATACACAACCAGACAAAAGCAACAGACAAACCCCTTAATTTGTCTTTGGATCAGATACTGGTATCCAACCAGAGTTCTTCCTTTGAGGTGGAAGCTACTACATCTAGACAACAGCCATTGTCACCTTTGCTCAAGGTCATAACATCATATTTGGGCACCTGTCTTTTGTGTAAGTCTATTCCAGATGTCAGGCTCCTTAAACCCTGGTTCACAGTTTGTAATAGTCATAGCTACTACCTGGCCAGAAGGACCAGGTAAGAGATTCTAACCATCCTTTACTCAGCACTAGTGAGATCGCACCTCAAGTGCCATGTTGAGTTTTGGAACCTTCACTACAAGAAGGACATTGAAGTGCTGGAGTGTGTCCAGAGAAGGGCAAACATTGGAGCAGGTCGCCAAGGGAGTGGTTGTGTCATCAACCCTGGAGGTATTTAAAAGACATGTAGATGTGGTGCTTGGGGATATGGTTTAGTGGTTGGACTTGGCAGTTTTAGGTTAATGGTTGGATTCTATGATCTTAAACATCTTTTCCAACCTATGATTCTATGATCCTTTGATCCATAAGACTGTCAGAGATGACAAAAAATTGTTTATAAAAATTCTGCTGGAGGTCAGTGGCAGAACTGAATCAAGCAATGTGGCTTATGGAAATAGAGGCTTCACTGGAGTTAATTAATTTAATTACCATATATGAATACTTTCATGGGCCAAAAATAGTAGTTTATTGAGTCCTCTTTAAGCTAGTGAAGAAAAGCAGAACAAAAATGATGATGGGAAGTTAAATAAGGTCAAATTGGAAATAAAGCATATACTTTTGACAGCAAATATGATTAACCACTGGAACAAACCACTATGAAAAACAGTGAATCTATTATCTCCTGAAGAGCTCAAAACAAGATTATAGAGACCTTTGTGGAAATTATGCTTTATTTAAATACAAGTGCCTGAGTCCACTGATAGAGGAACAATGAGGCTTTCTATAATCTGTGAAGTCCCAACAGGCAGACTGGATATTTCAAGATTATTTTTTTTTCTAAATCCATGAATTTGGCGTCATCTTCTCACCACTGAGATAAACAACCAAAACAGAAGGCGGCAAAATCTTCAGTCCTGGGAATATTTCACAGCTCTTGCTAGTACTGACTGGAGATGAGGAAGGCAAACCTTTTCATTTTCATGCATCGATTCAGAGCCTGGAGAAAACATAATTTTCTATATGCCTCCCTTTGTGGAAGGCACTGGAGGTGTTGCAAACTAGTGGCTCCGCTCACTAGCAAACACCCTACAAAGTTGTTTAGCTTCCCTATCACCTACAAAACCTCACTGATTTTAGGGGGAAAAAATAATAAAAAAATCTCTGTAGTCGAGCATCATGAAAGAAATTGAATTACTCTCCCAACTGCATTTTACCATTCCCGCCCCAACACCTTTCACTGTGACAGTTCTCCTCACTTATCCCCGTGCTCCGATCAACAACACCCCATTACTTTGGTTCTAAGTAAGCGCTGTAAGACCCACAGGGGATGAGTATTTGTTTCTTAACAGCAGTCTGTTCACAGAGGATTTAGTGAGATCTCAGGAAATCTTTATGAGAAGTTACGTGACCTTGGCTACAAAGACAGTGTTCAGACTTTCTCTTATAACTAAAATTGTGGCATGGAGTTAAATGGATGAAGAATCCGCTATAAGTTTTTTATCATGATTTCTCCCTGTCATTTTTTTATAAGCATATGATACTACATATGTAAGATACTTGGCATGACAAGGCTTCTGGAGGCTTTTGTTCCACAGCTAGAAAAGCCTCTGGTGAACAGAAAACATGATACAGTAAAAATATGGAAATAAAAGCTTCGTCTGAAGTTGTGTGGAGGGAAGAAAGTAAGACATGTTAAATGCTCAGAAAGTATCTTCCAAATAACCCAATTACCTATTTGCAACCTGTAATTCCTGATGCACTTCTCAAACTTCTCACAAAGGCTGACAAGAATAATTTTTCCCCTTCCCTCCCTGAGCCGCACCGTTACCTAATTCTGTCACCAAGATGAGAACAAGTTAAGTCCTAATATTTCACTTGGATTAGCAGTTCCCACCAAATGACAGAGGCGAGAGATTTGTACTGGAAAGTAACAATGGCAAGGCAGAATAAAAGCCTCTGCTGCTTTGAATTATTAATAGAGCATCACCACAGTTCACATACCAATCACACTGTTCTCTTTTCTGGTGCCTCAGGAGAAAGGAGCATAGTTTCCAGTGCACTTCAAGCCTTTTAAAAGCGCTTTGTGTCCACCCAGCTATTTCATACCAGGGATAGTTTCAGGGCAGGGCAGACTTAAAGACATATCATCCTGCTTAGGGACATGAAATGAGGCTTTTGCATGGGTTATTTTGGGAAGGCATTTCCAACAGCATCTAAATGGAGGGAGAAGAGTTTAGTGCTCCTAAAACCCTCAGGCTCTGTTAAAAAAATAAATGTAATTATAAAAGGATATAATTGTGTCTGAGTTGTACCATGATTCCCTTCTGCTGGTTGTCTTTATGCTTATCCCACAGGTTCTGATGTTTAGTCTTTTCCTACTGCATAGAATCATAGAGTCATAGAATCACCTAGGTTGGAAGAGACCTTTTCGATTATCGAGTCCAACCATAGCCTAACCCTGACTAGTCCACCTCTAGATCATGTCCTTAAGGATTTCTTCTACATGCTTTTTAAATACCTCCAGGGATGGCAACTCCACCACCTCCCTGGTCAGCCTGTTCCAATGCATGATGACCCTTTCAGTAAAGAAATTCTTCCTGATATCTAACCTAAATATCCCCTGCTGCAATTTCAAGCCATTCCCTCTTGTCCTGTCTCTTGTCACCCAAGAGAAAAGACCAACCTTGACATGTCTGCAACAGCCTTGCGGGTAGTTGTAGAGAGCAATAAGGTCTCCCCTCAGCCTCCTTTTCTCAAGACTAAAAAGCCCCAAATCCCTCAGCTGTTCCTCACAGGATTTGCACTCCAGACCCTTCACCAGCTTCGTCCCCCTCCTCTGGACACACATCTAACAGGCTGGAATGGTATTTGTGAGGCAGAAGAGCAACAACTTCAAGACAGTTAGAAAGTGTTTTGCTAGATGGTGATTAATGGTGTCCTGAAATCAGTGTGAATCATAGGAACACCAGCAAGCACACCTCAGGGAGTTGTCAGGGCTGTATTTGCAGAGTCCAAATGTGTGTTCTGAAATATGATGACCTTGCTTTCTAACCAGTTTGAGGTTTAAGCTGCAGCAGACTAGAGTAAGTTGTCTCCATTGTGTCCTTTATAGCAGCCCCCTCAGGTTGCTCCTGAACCACATAAAAAGTTCTTCCTGCAGAGGCATCTTTATTTACAACCTCTCATCTCTCCTTCTCTGTCTTTGATGGATTAAAAGTTTAAAGGTGTGAAAGCTTGTGGAGGAATTGGGAATCTATCCTATTGGATTTATTTACATGGAAAACTTAAGATTGTAGTTCTACAGCAGAAGCTCACTTTTTACTCTGAAAGAAGAAAATGTTTAAGACCTGAAACAGGTATAAATGACACAACAATATCTTTTTGCACCTGCAGGCAGGATGAAACTTGGCCTGAGAGATGAAAAAGATGAAGCACACACAGCTGACCAGGTTACTAGGTTTGTCTCCTATAGCAGGGAACAGCCTTGCTCAGGCTAAATACAACCTGCTTATCAGAAGCTAGCTGGAAGCTAGCCAGAAGCTGCTTTTGGGTAGATATGCTCTTCATGCCACCACAAGAAGATGCTGGGATAATATATACAGAGCTGTGGATGTTGCTCATGGGCCCAGTCCTTCTGCAATTTATGTCCATGGACCAAGGTTTTTAGTACCCTGCACTGAAAGCACCCGGGGCTGGATAAAATAAATAAATTAGTTTTATGACCCAGCACAAAATTAGCATTTATTTCTGACCTTGGTTGCTTTTAATGTATGACCTGGAGCCTGCCAGTCTACCAAGTCCTGCAATTTCTATTCCAGCCAGGGAGATTACAAATACTTTCCTCAGTACATACATTACATTTCTTTAAGCACTTATGGGAACGTAACTCCTCCCAGTTACATCTGAAGACTTCTTTTTTCAGGTCAGACCTTAACTGTGTTGATGCAAATCTCAGTCATGGAGAGATGGATTGGAGATCTGTAGGAATAAATAAACCCAAAGCTTTACTGTAGCTCCAACTGGCTCAGCTGAGACCTTTCTTACTGAACCAAACAGCATAAAATGGCTACTGGCACCTCAGACACCCCTGTGAATTTTTCTCCTAATCTGATCTTTGCTGTGGATCTTCCCTCATGATCACGATCCTACCAGCATAGTGAAAGGCCACTCTAGGGACTGGTCTTGGCACTCTTTATGTTGAATTTTATACTCCCGATGAATACAAACCATCAAGAGTGTGATGCTCATTACTGTGCTTGCCTAAGCACATTAGGGACTGTTAAATTTGCAAAGTTTTTTTTTTTTCCAGAGCAATCAGTTCATAACAACTTTCCTGACCTTTGCTATAGCACTTTGCTGTATCTCATCAAGTTTGGTGCTGTAACACTTGTATACATAATCCTACAAAACTACTTTAGCAGATGAAACTTCCCACACTTGGCATTACCTGAACCCTTGTTAGACTTCAGTACAAATTCTTCTATCACTTTTGGTAAGACAGCTGTTCCCATGATCACAACTACAGAAGCTACAAAGCCAAAGCAGAAACAGAGAAGATGCAAAAATCGCATGCAGAGCCTGCACATGGCCAAACACAGGCTCAGAACTGGGTGTCTGAAACAAGCCACCATGAAGTAGTGATACTCCTAAGTCTCACCTTCTTTTAAAGTCAATAAAGACCAAAACACCTAGGAGTCAATAAAGACCAAAACACCTAGGGTCTTAGAGGGGGGAGAAGAAAAAGAGGCAATACAAGCTCCTGTTGGAGGCAGGGAGCTTGAAAAGAAAATCAGAGTATTTCAGTAGGGTTGTCCTAAAAATTGCTCTGGAAAACAATCACATCTGCTGACTATCGCAATCTAATTCGTCTGAAAATCTGTCAGGCTGCTTGCAGAAGAAAAGCACTAGCATTAGAACCACTTCCAGTATTTTCCGAGAGATCCATTTACTGTGTGATCATTGTTTAGGTAGCTGTGAACAACTGTCCCTCTTTCTTGCTTTCCTGTGACACCCTTAAATAGCACTCACTCTTTTACCAGCACAGAATGCTAATGTGCAGAAAGGTTAGCTGCTTCCAGTCCTCTACAGTGCATCCTTTTTTTGGAGTTTTTTTAAAAGCAGCTCTTAACTCACGTGAGCCTCTAACAAAAAAGCATCAGATGCTCTTCTGTTGCTCAACACTCTCTGCCTGGAATAAGGAAGGCAGGTATGTCCAAAAATATAATGCTGCTCTATTTATAGCTGAAGAAAAAAAAAAAGAGTATAAATTAAAGTGCATGGAAATAATCTGCCTTTGCTCAAAGATCACCTTAGTTTCCCAGAAGGTCACATAATATTTCTAAGGTTTTCAGACGAACTGTAGGGCCCAAACCAACCTGGAGAATTTTGGTGTATCAATTGGGAAACGTGTCGTTCTGATGTGAAATTATCATGCTCTTAATGAGATAGGAATTGAAATGAGAAGGAGGGTGTCAAAGGGCTACAGAGATGATTAAGGGCCTGGAGCATCCCCCCTACAAGGAAAGGCTGAATGAACTGAGGCTGTTCAGCCTTGAGAAAAGAAAAATGAAAGGGGATCTGATCAATGTCTATAAATATCTGAGGTGTGGGTCACAGAGGGAAATGGCCACCCTCTTCTCATTTGTCTGTGGGGACAGGACAAGGGGCAATGGTCTCAAGTTGGAGCACAGGAAGTTCCGTACCAATATGCAGAACTTTTTCACAGTGAGAGTGACAGAGTCCTGGGACAGGCTGCCCAGGGGGGTTGTGGAGTCTCCTCTGGAGATATTCAAGACCCATCTGGATGGCTACCTGTGTGACCTGCCCTAGGGAACTTGATTTGGCAGGGGGATTTGACTCGATAATCTCTGGAGGTCCCTTCCAAACCCTACAACTCCGTGATTCTGTGATTCTGTGTCAGGGAGAACAGACGTACTTTTCTAACATGGTTTCTTCCTGGTAGTCCCCAGCATTTCCTATGTTTCCCTTCAGCCTGGGACATAGATCGTTTCATTATCTTTATCCTCTACAGCAGCCAGATGTGCCATGATAAGTTAAATTAAAGTAACTGAACAGTAACACCCAGGACATCATTTTCCCAGCTGGACCTCAGTGAGCCTTGACATTTATAGGATTGCAACAGCCCAGTGTACATATCGCTGTATGTCTAACAGAAGATGCTGAAGTCGTCAACACAGCTGTGCTCTGGCTGCACAGACAATATATTGTTCCTCACAAAGGTGCCAATGGCCTATGACTAGGTGCCAGCTGATATCCTCTGGCAGTTGCAAAGCCTGCCTGTTTAAAACAACTTTCATGATATATTGCAACTCATGAAGTTCTGGGACCTCTGTTATCTCTGATCAAGAGAACACAGCCTGACACCCAGACCAAGTCTGTGAATGGCATCAGTCTTCTCAATCAGCTGAAAGAAATAAAACTTGCTCGCTATGTTCACCTTCTGTAATATACAACCCAGCAATTCCCAACATTAAAGCAGAATGTTAATATTGAAAACTCTTTCTACTGGAGATATTGTACTAGAAAACCCTGAAAACTCCAACCTATTTGTTACATTCTCAAAAACTTTATATTCTATGAACAAAATCCAAGGTCCAAGCTGCCTGGCTAATTCATCCTAAACCGATTTCATATTACACCAAGCTCAACCTTGAAGAATTCCCAACCAAAGTAGGCAAACAGGGTGAATAGGGAAGGAAATTAAAGCCTCCAAGCAGTAGTGGGATGTGTTTGATGCTTCTTGGCCTCTTCATGTCAGAGTCAAAATTGTATTTCAGGTCCTTGGTCCTAATCCAGACCTAAAGAACCATGTTGTGTCATTTCAGATAGTGTATAAGGTTTTTACAGGCTGCTTTGTTGAACTGACCATACACATCTGTCAAACTTTTCTTTCTCCCCATAAACAAAACCTTACAGAAGTTCCTGCCTGAGGAGTCTTAATCCTCTTAGAGCCTCAAAAGAGACTCACATGGATTTTTGTCTGTTTTCTGTCACTGTTAGCGGATTTGATTGATTCTTTCATTATTCTTCCAGCACAGAATAATGGAGAGTGGCATTTTGCTTGGAGAGATGCACATTGACTTAAAGCACACTCCCAGTCCATCCATCTGCTAGAGCTCTGGAGAGCCGAGCAGTACTTACTATTTTAGACATTCATTTTAACACAGAGAATATTTAATTTTCCTTTGCTTGAAAGTGTTACACTGAATGTATGGTTATATCCTATGTGTGTTTCTCTTTTGGTCTTAATCAGGGCTTAGCCAGGACCTTTCCTGTCCTGGAATGTAGATGTAGAGTTGATTCTCACAACCCTGAAGGAACAGGACGATGCACTGCACCTCTGCAAACCATGGCAGAAGCATGATACAAAGCCCATGTAAAGACTTGGTGCCCTGGTGCCAGGCAAGATGTCCTGTGAAAACTTTTGCACAGCTTAAAGCAGGACCCAGCAACACTCCGCTGGCTGCTCACAATGACACATAAAGCATGAAGTTCTGCAGTGAACGTTGGATTGTGTCAGCCTATGAGTAGCAGTAGACAGGGCACAGTGGTTAACTCTGCTGGTTGAAGTTTGAGGAGTGGGGCTTCAATAACAAATCAGAAATAGACCAGTCTGTAACAAAGGAGGGGGGACAGAGGCACACAGAGGTAACAGCCATCTTTAGGGCAAACTTCCAGGCTGCCAAAGTTGCCCCAGTCCCCATTAAGACACTGGCTCTGTATGGCACATCTACCACAGACGGCAGTGGGAACACAGCCTACTTCTCCTTCCAAGCTATGGGTTGAAGCAGGTTCATGTTTCCCCCCCTTCCCAGGGAAAATGCTCAGGCTTTTTATCTGCAATGAGGTATAATGTTGTGGAAGGATGCCAAGTTCTTGCACCCAGATCCAATAGCTCTTGTGCATCGTTTAGAGCAGCTTTTTTGTGGCCTCAGCCTCAGATAAATGGTAATGCTTTTGATTACACTCACTGCTTGCTGCATTTCACATCTCATTCTATCACATTCATTGAAAGCAACCAGCAAGGAGTGGGATCCTGCTCTGAATAAACAAACCTGTCCCTGTGTGGTCCCTCATACATGTGTTCTGGTGTCACCCAGAGCACACTTTCTGTTAGGTACAATATGGCCGTGGTAGTAGCAGAAACCACCACCATCCTGAGCCTACAGATCAATGGATATTTGGGTCTGCATCCAAGCTCTAATACAGCCCTTGGAAAGATGCCTTCACTTTCCTATGCTAGAGGGTTTTCTTTTTGTGTGTGTGTGTTTGTTTTTTTTTCCTCTGCCTTCTGCTTGTCACTTATTTAGAAGCTGAAACATTCAAAATGGAGAAAAGTCTCCTGTATATTTTAAAGATAATTAACATGCCGGTGCCCTGGTTGCCTGCAGGACTGCAGAACAGATGAATGAAAATGCAGGATGCGACACAGAACCACTTCTTTCACTAAATCTCTATTTGCATTCAGCACAGCCACTGTGGCACACAGACACTCCCCCAGCTACTGGAAACAGCTTTAACACCCTGGCTCCTGCTTGAAGAGCTCTACATAAGGCTGATAAACAACAAAACCCCCCAGGTTACAATTCTTTTATTACTTAGGTGGGATAAAACACCTGAAAAAGAGATAGTTTTGTGGTCACCAGACTGTTCTTCAGGTCTAATGCTGCCTGTTTGTGTCAGAGCTTCCTCAGGCAGAGTGCTTTAGAAAGGGAGGGAGGAATTTAGGGTAAAGCACTTAAATTCTGCGAGAACAGAGCAATTAGCACTAGAGCTGAGGATGCTGAAGCCCAGGAGACCTTGATAGCTGCTGTGCTGTTATCACATGACCGGGGAGCACATTTGAAGGTAATAGCAAGTAACTTCATTAAGCTCTCAATAGATTGGGAAGCTTGTAGAGCATTAGAAAAAAAAATAAAATCTTTCTTTCTCTCAGCAGGTGGCTTTCTACAAGCTCTCCTAGTTCCCACACAATGGTATTTTCAGTATCTTATTAAACACAGTAGGAAACTTAAATGCTGAAATGTCCTTGAATGTTTTTGACTGGCGCTTTGGCAAACATTTTCCTTTGCTGCCCTCCTGTGGGATGACAGACAAAACGTCCATTCAGAACAAAAATAAAGGGATTCATTCAGCAAAGTAAGTGCTGACCTAAATTCACCTAGACTGGAGACAGATCTTTGTGAAAGAACTCGGTTTGGTTCATGCAGCGTCTTCACGCGAGGCATTTCTGCTTCCAGTGCTAGTCTCTGTGTGGCGAAACAGCTCGACCGTAAGGTATGGATTCCACCAAACCTCTTCCCTCCCGCGAGGTGAAGCCAGCGTGAAACAGTTGTTCCTTAAAAGACCTAGGGAGGGGGGGAGAATATACACATATGCATGTATACAGTATATACATATATATACTCTATACATAAGTATTATGTAACTGTATATATATGTGTTTATGTATAAATGCGTATAGAGAGAAATTACAATATACGTGGGAGTTCACTTAAAGCAGCTTAAAGAGGTTTTTCATTCTTACTGCCATGGCTTCTAGGACAGCAAAATGATCTTGGTTTAGCTAGGAAGCCAATCCCATTCTTGAGAGACTAGTCCCATGACAGATTTTGAAGGTAAAGAGTCAGACAAGATTAACAGCCCAATTCTGCAATCTTTTAAGTATGGAAACACCGACTTGAAAAGCCAATATGTGATGAAGATGTTAAATGCTTACAAGTTGCCAGTGAGGATGAAGAGCCTTCATTGCATTTGAGAGCCACAAGTTTTTCTGGAGCCTTAGTTCACAAGACACCTTTGCATCCCAGCAGGTCTGCAGATCGCAGTGGCACTTGCACTGTGCACACATCTCACATTTCAGAAGACTCTCACCTCTGAAAGCACATTGTTATCCAAGATTTTTGCAAGGAGCTGTATATTCTTTTGAATAATGCAGCTTTAAACTAAAAAGAAAAAATTGCTGAAGAAAGATCATTCTTGGGTTTATCTCTTCATAGATCTGCTTGAGCTGATGAATGCTGAACATTACACAAGTCGTTATTTATTAAAAGGAAATAATATGTTTTAATTGCACAGGTATGATCATGATAATAAGAATGACACTGTATGCAGATAGTCTTCTTGTCCAAAATAAGGAAAGAACAGAAAGTCCTCAAAAAAACCACCTCCATGTAGTAATGATTTAGATGCTCAAGGACTGTTCAAGTTGGTAGAAATGACAAAAGTCAGAAGCAATTTAAGGATGTCTTCGCAGTGACATCACGAACATACAGTGTAACTGTATGGTGGTAAATTATAAGTGGCCTGAATGTTGCATTTTATAGCCATAGTAGTTTCCCTTTCACAGTACTAGTTTATTAACATCTTTAATTTCCACTAAATAATGGTGCCACGTGATCTTTATTTATGAGTAAGCAAATGTTATTATCCAATGCAGGGTGGCCCAGAGCAGATAATGCAATCATCTCTGGATGAGCTGCAGCCAAGGTTGCCTCCTGCGTGCTTCCCTGTCAAGGAAAATATCCACAGACTGTGTGACATAAACCTGTGAGGCCTGAAGGTCTTTCTGTCATCCCCGTAAATCAGTGCTATAGAAGCCGGTGGGACTGCAGGGCTCTGTAAGTATAGCCTTGCAGTGAGACTCTGTCTCTCATGAAGGCACTGAAAGCAGCATCAGCTGAGGCAATTTAAATATTTTACCTTGGAATTATTTCTGTTTCTCTTCTTTTTTTTTTCTTTCCAGTAGCAATTACCTCTTTAGGAAGACAAACTATGAATCCCATAAAAAACTGGCAGGCAGATAGGCGTTATCCTTGAGAAGTGTCTGACATTTCTAACACCTGGGCAATTTATAGCACCTTAAACACTTCCCATGAGTTTTCAGCAAGATACACCAAGTTTCTCTTTCCTTGGGCATGGTCTGCTATTAGCCTGCAAACAAAACCAAGGAAAAGCTTTCAGGCGGTCATTAACAGGCAGAGGAAGGAGTCTTGCTCAGTGAGTTCACCACAGACCCCCTTCAGATGTCTGGTCTTTGGGTAATGGTGGCACGGATTTGGGGGATTACCTCACTTCCCTGCCCTGACCAACAGAGTTATGTAAAACCAGTGCATTCTCTAGGGTACTTCACAGTCACTGCTGAATTAAGCCCAAATGTTAGACTTTTATATAGAAATTTGGCATTTTGAAACATAATGAGTTCACCTCAGGACGTTTTCAAAGATCCCCATCAGCACCCTGCTATTTTCAGAGGACAGTATCCCTATGGGCTTTCTCATTGGACTGTGCTGCATCTCAGTTTTTAGTATTTCTGGATTCCAAAATCCAGGACAACCACACATGGTTCTGTGATCTTTCAGAGAAACAAAGAACATTATTTATGTAAATTTGCTGAATTCCTTTAAAAAAAAAAAAAGTTTAAAGGGTGAGAGACCATATATCCTAAAAGAGGACATTTGGCAGGAGTGGGAAAAGTAGTAATGATGTTGGAGCAATGTAAAACAGCTACTTTCCTGTTAGTTTTGCAGGAAACAATAATAAATATCAAATGTGGTAAGTGATGTGAGCCAGGACCTCAGTTCAAGAGGGTGAATCACTACAATGGAGTAGATTCATCTACTATGAGCTTGGCACTAGAATTCAAAGCACTCTAGCTAGGGTCTGTTAGAGAAAATGAAGTAAGCATCATTAGGACGTGCTTTTTAGCAGTGTATCTGAAAATATTTTCCCATGGAGAACAGCAACACAGCCACAATTCTACAGATGAGAAAACTAATGCAGAGAGATGCAAATCAATTTATTCAAGGTCACTCAGCAGGCAAAAATACTCCATTCTTTGAATTGGAGGCCAGTACTCTGCCCACTTGACCACATTGCATAATATTTGCATTCTCTGAGGCCAGAAAATACTCCATTCGTTCATGTAATGCCTAGCATAACTAGCTGTGAATAGTTTTCTGAGGGCGATGAATGCTATTTGGTGTGCAACTCCCTGATACTCTCCACCTATGTAAACTCCAAACTCTCTTTACCTCCTCTGTTCATGTAATAGCACACAGGAAGAGAAAGCACTACCCTACCATGGAGCCAGGCAAATGTTATCACCAGTAATTTGCTACTGTAATTACTGTTTTATTTAAATCAGTGTCACTTCAATAAACTCATGTGCTGCCTGTCACATATCTCATTAACAAACAGTCCAAACATGAAGAGAAAAATACCTATTGCATTGACATTTTGGGAAGGTGTGCAAAGGGAATTAGGATGCTATTCTAAGCCAATGCAAATTTCTGTAAATCACCTATTGGTGCAAATTTGTATAGCTCTGTTGCATCGACTGATGCTACATTAATTAACACCTGCAGAAATTCTAACCCATAAATCATCATTTTCCTCATGTCTAATTTAAGGAACAACCTAACTAATCTCATACACCGAGCATTAAAAACTAACCAACACCTTCAGGTTCTAATTTTCTGCAATCATTTTTCTCATGTCCTCACACAGAATCTGGCAAAATGAGTGAAACCAATGTCAAATCACAGTATTCTACTCAATGACATCACAGGAACTTTTAACACATAGCATAAAATGATGAGAGAAAGAAGTAAAAACATCTGACCTGTTGATTTTCAATCATGAGCAACACATTCAGTTCTGCAAAAATTTGGGGCACACTCACTCCCAGGTCTCTCCAGAAAGCAGAGTGTCACCTATACACACCATGTCAACTACATGGTCATGACAGCTAGCTTCTCTTGAGATCTCTCCAAGCTTGCATGTTGGAGAAAAAGAGGTATCACTGTAAGGAGATACTGAGTAGGTCATCTCTGCATGGAGCTGTATGCTCCAGGAGAGAAGGAGCCCTTACTTCCATCAGCCATTCCCCAGTTTATGTCCTGTTCAGGTTCTATTTAGTCAGATCTGATGAGACTTGGAAATGTTCAAAGAAAACCAGCTAAGTAATGCCCCGAGAAGAGCCTCAATGTAATCATCTCAGATTGATCTAGGAGACCTGGGAAGTTTCTAATGAATAATCTTGCTCTTGAGCTGGGTCTTACTGATGGCTAGACAGTGCATCTTTCATCTGCTCACCATGTTTGGGAGACCAGTGGTACAGTGGTGTGACATGTCTGAAATGCCACAGCTGAGCCATGGAGCCTTGGCATGGAAAAGCATCTCTTATCTCTTTGCTCTGCAACTCCACTCCGCCCTGGTTACAAGACCTTATTTAGCTAGACTAATTTAGCATCTAATCTTTTCTTATTTAAGATTAGAATTTCTTATCTTTTCTTATTTTCTTGTTGGTGTTGTGTTGATGATTGGATTTTATGATCTTAGAGGTCTTTTCCAACTGACTGTAGGAATTCTATTCTATTCTAATTTATTCCTTCCTCTGTTTTCCTAAATGGCTTATTTTTGTTCTTTGAAACTTCACCATTCTGAATACATGACCCTATGATCAATGATGCTTTGGGTGCATAGATAAGACTGACACCTCTCAGCTAAATGATCTTTTTGCTTTGATTGGTTTGCTTATGCTTACCACAAGTTTCAGTAATAGCTTCTTGAAAACACAGTCATGGAAAATAGGACAGAAATTAAGTAAGCATCTGGGCCATCCTTCTGACCCAAATCCTGTCAGCTCTACCTATAACATTCCCATTCTGTCTCCACATTTTATTCAGCACCATTAGTTTCCAATGTTCCTCTACCCACTGCCTAGAACAAAAATAATTTTCACTGGATGATTTTGCTTCTTTTCCTCTCTATCCAACCTCATTTCGTTATTTGCTAGTGTCTTTTTGTCCTTTTTATCATTCTTACTCTCTCCTGCCTGGTGTTCACCTTTCCCTTCAATTTAATAGTCTAAGAATCCCATTAACAAGCAGCTTACTCAGCTTTCTTAGATCATTAACATGGGTGTTAAGACTGACTCTAATCACAGAATCACAGAATCACAAGGTTGGAAAAGACCTTTAAGATCATCAAGTCCAACTATTCCCACCCTATGCTAAACCATATCCCTAAGTACCTCATCTACCCTTTTTTTAAACACATCCAGGAAAGGTGACTCAACCACCTCTCTGGGCAGCCTGTTCCAGGCAAATGGTAACCTATCAGCCACATCTTCAAAAATGCTGCAGTTTCAGTGATTTTTAGCCAACTTGCCTGCAAGGACATTTTAAGTTAAAGTTTTGGGTAAGATTTACTCACCATTCACAATATTTCCTTGAAATCTAAAGGTGATTCTCACATTTCTTTTGTCCTGATATTTAGAGAAACCTGCAGATGGCAAACCTTTGCCATGAAATTCTGTCAAAGTCAAGTCTTCAAAACATATCCCATGGTTTTTTGCACACAATGGCAGTATTTTCTTTATTTCAGGACACTACCATCATTTTACTTGCAGTTTAAGGAACAGCACTTTCCAGGATCATTTTCCCTTCATCTTTTTATCTCTAGATTTTCAGAGCTATCCCAGTTTTCTGATACTTTTCGAATTATGGTACTATTCAACACAAAGAAAATATTTCTTTGTCATTCAGACCATGTCTCAACTCAAGTGATGTGAGAAGAATAAAGAGTCTCTTTCATAACACCTGATGGGATTGTTGGACGCTCCATTCAGGCACCAAGTGCATGGGAACTGAAGGCAGTTGCAGCTCTGGGAGGCACCATTCAGAAAAATAGCTCAGTGGCTCTATTGTGCTCTTTTTCTACTGCTGAGATGCTGTAGAAGATCCCATGACATTTGGGTGGGTGACTGATGATGCATGGGTCTCCAAAGTGTGGTGTACTTGGGAACCTGAGTGCTCATACCTCAACAGCTGAACCACTCAAGGTGCCTCAGGTGCATCTGGGATTCAGCCCTCTCCAGACCTTGCAGGATACCTCAGTGTCAGCTGTTACAAAAAAAAGGAGTGTAAGTTCTAGGCTATTGCCTTCTAGCCAATGTCTGCATTACATGAGCCACAAAGCTGGATGGTAAGGGCTACACAGACCTGGCAGATGTGTCTGCCTTGAGGTGATTCACTAGCTTCAAACAGGATGGTTGAAGAGCTTGGCTAAGAAGGGCTAATTAATTTGGGGAGATATTCTTCTATGATCTTAATTGACTTTATGCTTAAGGAAATTTGAGCTGTGAGAAATTAAGATTTTCAGATAGCAGAGAAATTGTTTGTCCGTAGGAGGTTGCACAGATCTTTGCACAGCTCTGTGAGTGAGAAAAAATATTCCAAACCTGTGGTTAGATGTCTTGAAGAACAGCAATACAATTATACATTTACCAGTCTTAGAACAGGAAATGATCTGTGTAATAGACCCCTAATTCAACCACCTGCTTTAATTAGGAAAGAATGTAATTAACATTGAAATCACTGCCTTGAGACACAGGATTACAGGAAGAGCAAACCACTGGACAAATTCAAAAGTTAAAGATATTTAAGTGGCCATTTCACATCCAGGAAGTGTTTCTGAACTACTGAACAGTGACTTCTTCTCACATTCTTGAACAGTTATTTTTATTCCTTTTTTGTTGCATAGGAAACATCGGCAAAAATAGCACTTTCCTAAAATTTTCTGCCATACGTTGTTACCTGCTCAGAACTAGCAATCCATGGATATTCACAGAGATGTCATCCAGCCTTGCACAATTGCTATTAGTCTCTCCTTTTTAAAGTGAGAGAAATATCTGCAAAGACTTGCATATACTTCTTTAAACATCTTTCTTTGATGTCTCCACACACAAGCTCCCATTTGTGCACCTCCAGCCTAGGAAGAGATTTTAATGAGATCCGAACTGGTGCATTAAAGATGTGCATTTTACAGAACTGTTAAAACAGACAGACATTTTCTAGAGAGATATATCAATAATTGACAGTCCCTGAACAGGACTCATTTTTATTCCAACAAAGGGCTTCCCATGGCAGGGCGATAAATCATGACTCCCCTGTCAGCTCAATAGCACAGAATCTCACACTTAATGCCTAACTAAAGACTTGTCTCCTACCTCATTAAAGCCAACTGGAGCTTTTCCACAGTTTCACTAGGCCCCAACCAGCTACAAAGAGATTGTGATTAACGTTTAACATTGGTAAATTCAATACAAATGTCAGCATTGGTATCAACTGACTCTGAGAGTTTTTAATTCCACAAGCAACCAGTTGAAATTAATTGTTCTTGAAGACTTCTGGGCCTATGTCAATACATGTATAAGATGATGATGCAGGTCAAAAGACTGAACCTCTAGAGCTGCAACAGATGTCATGGGGTAAGTTGCACTTAGGGCACTAAAAGCTATGGGATGCCACAGTGAAGCAATAAGAACAGAGTTTAATCTACAGTGTTATCTGTCTGCTCACTCATGGACTGGCACCTTGCAAGCCAGACCCTAAGGAATTCATACTGTTGGCAGCTACTTTGACCGTCTGTCTAAGTACACTTGTAGTCAATGCTGAGTCAATGGAGTCTGGGTTGTGACCCATCCAGTCAAGCATAAGCACCTACTTTGCAGTCAGACAAATCACACCCCACACTCCATTGACTCAACTGGGCAGGTCTCCTCTGATTATATAGGGATCCCTTGGTGCCATATAGGAGTCTATATTATAAGCATCTAACACTAAGCAAGATAAATCCCTCCACAGATACCCCTGTCCTGGCACTTGGGATGTAATGCAAAACTGAATTAGGATCCTGGAGAGGAGGTCAGCTCTTCTGTTCAAGGTAAACTGCAAGGTCAGGGGTCTTTTTGCACAGAGTGGTGGGTTGGCATTTCAGTACTTACACAAGATATCCCAAAGTCATTCTACCTCCTCTCACTCTTTAATGACCTCAATAAAAGATAATGATAAAATCTTACTATGCTTTCATTTTTCAAGGCTTGATGGTTCATTATCTTCCCTCTTTGCTTTTTATCAAGCAAATTGTTTGTTTAATGTTCTAGCTAATGTTAAAGCTGATATTAATGTACTCTTCAGAAACTCTCTTTTCATCATTGTTATTGATATGATGTCTATCTTTCAAAAAAATTCAACTTTTTCATAAGGATTCTATACAGATAATTAAGATGATCTCTCATGGCTGCTGGAAAGAAGTTCCTCTCTATTATCCTTCATTATCATAATGAATTGTCACCACTGACAAGAAGCTGTGTAAAATGAGGTTTAAAAATACCCTGCTTCTCAAACTAAAGTTAATCAGGTCATCCCTAGGGATGGAAAGATTTTAGTTTGCAGTATATGTCAAACACTTGGCAAGGGAAATAGCCTGTACAGGTATGTCAGGGGGAGACTTCAGCCTGCAAAGCCAGGGCGGTTTCTTCATTAACAGCAAGATATGAACACTCGAATGAAATTAATGTACTTCAACTTTTGTCCTTTTGAGGCCATGCAGCCATTTTACTGTAAACAGAAGACAACTGAGGAAGTGTTGCATCTGTATTACTTTAGGAGTGTTACTGTATGAAAAGCCTAATTTAAGAAAGATCACAGAGAATGTGGTCATAACTGACCTGAGGCCTGAGATGTTGTCTTACAGGATATTCCTCTGATACATATTCTACAGCTCTGGCCCATGGAAAGCTCCCTCTGACCTTTTATCACAGAATCACAAGTTTGGAAAAGACCTTTGAAGATCATCAAGTCCAACCATTCTCATCCTAAACTAAACCATATCCCTAAGTTTTGACCTACACAAAAAGGAAAGATCCAAGGTCCAATTCTTCCAAGTCAATTCATGTGATTGCTTCTTCAGCCCACACAGAGTAGTTTTTACAAATTTGTCTTTTAATAATATTTCAATTAACTTTAAGCTCCTAGAAGTACAGCATCACAAAGAACTTAATGTCTTGCCTTACCATTATTTACCACCCATATACCCATAACTTTTCTTTAAAGTCCTGGTAGTACAGCGTAGCATTAACATCTGTATTTCCAGGGTGTTTCTTCAACCTCTCACAATTACATAGTCAGCAATCAGTGAAGACATTTCACTTGAACAGCAATTATACTTCTTAACATCTAATCAAGATAAAGGTGATTGACATTGCTGCATCTTCAAATAAAACAGATTAAGTTTTCCTCTTCTTAATTTATGAAGATGGTAATGCCTTTTGCAACATCGTATTAGAACCTGTCCTCATGCATCACATACAGATGAGTATCTGCTCATAGTACACAAATATCTTTCCTTGCAAAGAAAACCTAATGTAAATTTATATTTAATGCAAAGTGAAATTTATAAGGTTAAATCATCTAAAATTCACTAGCTTTGGATTCTTCGATAGTAAAAAAAAAGAGCATATAGAATTACTGAGCTAAATTATTTTACACAAACTAGGGAACAATAAGAAATAAAAGATTTTAAGCAAAATGGAGATGGAAAATGAACCTGCCAGATGTCCATTGCAAAGAACTGGAGGGGGCTAGGTGCTGGAGTTAGCAACAAAATTACTCTTTTACTAGCTATGTAGATCGTCAGATGAATTAGCACCTAAATAAAAGCATGCATATGTGTGGCGTGAAAATTTGGAAGTTATTTAAACTTTCTCACATGACATTGACATAAACAAATGGAATATAGTCTTTCTTAATGCACCTTAAAGTGCTTGAACAATTGGTTGACAACTGCTTTGCAAAGTTTCGTATCATTAGCTGTCTATAATGCAGAAACATTTCATGAGGAGGTTTAAAAGGATCTATTCTACCCTGACCTAGTTGGGATTTTCATTAATAGCTTGGCTGATATAATGGAATGCAGTTGCAAAAACACTTTAGAGGAGAGACAGAGTACACATGGTGTACATGTGATGTGTGTAAGCTGTGGGACATGATCACTCTTCTAGACTTCACGTCACTGAAACATCAGTTACAGAACTGAGCTCAGTGATGTCAGTTAAAGTCTAAAGTAGAGGAACAGAAAAGAGAAATGCACTGCAAAATATAGCCTCTGAGAATGTTTTTCAGGAATTACTGTGCTTAGTCCTGAAAAGATCAATGATGAAGGAACAGAAGTGAAGAAATAAATAAATAAAAAAAAAAAAAGTAGTGGAAAAGAACAAGAGCAGGTGAGACTTAGTAAGTGACAGTTAGTACTAGAAGGAATCATGATCAGCTGTTTGCTAACAGTGCTCCTAATTACATTTTCTACATGCTTCCACATTAAATCCTGAGTTTAATTTCCAGCATGGAAAATCTAATTAAATCTGAGGGAAACTTTCCCACAACATGGCTAGTAAAGCATGGGAAGAGTAAACCTGCAGAAGATCCTTCCTTGGACTATTTGAGTCCTGGCCAGCCAAAAAAAATGTTTTTCCCATGAGATGGTCAAAGTTTAACCCCCCTTCACAAGACCTATACCTTATCTTCTGCTGCAATATACATCACAGCTTTGCGCATATTCTCTGCTCCTATGAAACTGCCTGTCAGGGACGGTCTGGATACACTTGCTCCTATTTTAGCACCAAGATCCTTCCAGTCCACTATTTTTGTAATTTTTCTCCAGTGACTGAGACAGACAGACAAGTACTTTTAAGTATTTACAGTTGGTGGCAATAACAACAGCTTATTATAGTCGTTGTAAGTACCTTCAGTGAAAAACAGTTAAAATTGAATGGCAGTTCCATCAGGTGATTCTAGGAGTACTACTTACATTGCTGTAGATCAAAGTTATGTTAATCAACAAAATATGCAAAAAAAAAAAAAGAATAATGTGGATGTAAAATGGACAGTAAACCTTAAAGGATAGTGAGAGAGCCCCGGGAAGGAGCTTTCACCAGGGCTGTGAGAACCTTAGCTCTAAAATTTACAGTTTTCTTTTTCCCTTAAGCGGTGAATTGTTCATTGTCTCCCTAATATAATTTTCCACAACTCCAATCAGCAGCCTTAAGAGATGATATTGCAGCTGGAGGATTTCTTAATCTTTGCGGCCAGCTCTGACTGATGTTCTACTTTTGGTCAATAACCTTTCCTGGTATGTCAAGGCTGATTCCTCCTTTGTGTTTGGTGGCTTACCCGTCCTATATAGTTATCACATCTGGTTTGCTGAGCTCAATACCTTATAAATTAAAATGTTGTCTATGTGTAAGTCTCTGTCTAACTTTGTTATCCTTCCAGTTTCTAATGGCTTTGTTTCAAAGCTTATTTTCTATGGCTTTTTTGTGACTTGTGGGATCAAAAAGAATATATTTTTCCACTTGATAGTGATTTTACACCCTGTGAAATGCCACATGCCACAAAAGAATGCAACAACTTATTTCTAGAGCAGAGCGAGACAGGAGCAAAGAAGGAATTGGAAGGTAACACAACTTTCTCAGAGCTCATTTGAGGGAGTTTAGTGAACCACCTTCAGCACATATGGCTGAGACAAAAGGCTCGATCCAACCACAGCAATTACAATTCAAATAAATAATTTAGTAATGGACTTAACAGGGGTTTCTATCTCAGACATGTTTTGTCAGAGGCAGTCTGTGTGTGGTTTGTTTGTTCTTTCACCATGGTTGTAATTTCTCAACCTTTGCTTATTGCAGGGAGGCAACTGTATCACAATAAAAGTTTGGGAACATCACCCATAAATATGTTACAGCATCAGCTGGCCTCTCCTCCACAGCAGCTTCATGCAGGTTCTTGGAAAGTTATGCAGGAACACTGTTCTCTATCCTGTTCCAAAACAGATCACGCAGAATCACAGAACATTAGGAGTTGGAAGGGACCTTGAAAGATCATCTAGTCCAACCCCTCTGCCAGAGCAGGATCACTTAGATGAAATCACACAGGAACGCATCCAGGAAGGTTTTGAATGTCTCCAGAGAAGCAGACTCCACAACCTCTCTGGGTAGTCTGTGCCAGTGCTCCGTCACCCTGTGAGTTCCACTCCCTTAATCACCTTGCTGGCCCTGTGCTGGGCTCTTCCAAGGAGTCCTATGTACTTCTTGAACTGAGGGGGCCCACCACAAAGTGGTGCTACCCTATTCATACTGCCAGTTGCTAAGGGGAGCACATAAGGAGGACCATATGCAAAATGAAATAAAGAGTGTTGCACAGTTATAGGCAGAGAGTAAAAGAATTACAACCTCAGAGGTATAATCTGCTTCCCACTGTTTTTTGTTCATTACTTGGTAGATCTCATATCATGTCTCTATCACAGTCACAGTCTATAGTTCATACCCCTCTTGATTCATTGCTGTAGCATTGCCTCTGAAGATAATATTATGATTTTATCAAATTCTATATGTAAGAGAGTCAGACTGAAAGTTTATTGGTATGTCTTAGTGGTCTCTTGGCTTCACCTAAAGATGAAGAAGAGGCTGACCCAGCTCAGAAGTGAAGAGTAAGTAAGGAGAGAGGAAGAAAGTCTTCTGCAACCTGGAGGTTGTATCAATCCTCCTCTTCACACCTTAGATTCATGCAGCCACCCTATAAAGAAGGACAAGCTCCACAGGCTCTCTTCTGTGCAAAAAAACCCCAATGTCTGGCACTATAATTGTAGCATCTCCCTGGCTTTGTGGATTGGACACTTTAACAGGAGAATTTACTGATGCATTACGAAAAACTTACTTGCATTAAACACTATTAAATTTTTAAGGTCACATAGAAATTATATGTTCCTCATATGTCTTAAAAATTATAAGCATAATGATAAAAAAGTAACTACACCCTGAAACACGCTGGTTAAGTATTGTGTGGTAAGTAACCCCCTTAAATGCTCGCTCTCACTTCCTCACATGACTTAGCGTTTGTTATTTTACATCATTATACTGAAGATTCATCATAATTGTATATTCTATCTCACAGTTACCATTAATCATGATTTAACAAACCAGAGATAACCCTAATCAGATTATGTAAATTTGTAACTCCTGAAATAACTTAATTGATAGATCGCTGGCTCAGCTAGTTACAAGAAAATACTCCATATACCGTTTTAATTGATACATCTCATTAATCAGCTGCAGCCCTATGATGGTTTGTTACAAAACCCACAATTGCCATCTGATTACTTCTGGGACTGGTCTCAGCAACACAGGGTAAGAACTGTTTGAATGAAGGTAGCTCTGTTGAGTTACTTCCACAGACAGAAAAGCTAGGCAAGGCTTCACACGGGATTTTATACAGTATGAGGAACACAAACTATGTCTGCACTGCTGAAAGTAGCACTGAGACCAGAATCACAAGTAGTCAATACTATGAGCTTACACCTGAGGTGTGCCCGGGTAAGCATCCCATCACCATGAAGGCTATTCCTTCAGTGTTTTGAGGAAGAAAGTCACAGGACATGAGGCATGCAGTGCTACAGCCACACTTCCCACACAATGTGCCTATAAGCTAGCAGAAGTTGAAGTGGGAATGCCCACAGACTTCATACTGATACAACAGCAAACTGCCTCACTCCATCTCCCACATATACCTTAACCCCTTTGTGACAGTCTTTCATCCTGCTCGGTGCACCTCTGCATCCTCAAACTACTGGTGGAGATACATCATGGGCAGGATTCATTCTTCCTCCCCTC
>VZTU01015960.1:0-19657 GCA_013400835.1 Zapornia atra
TAAAGATATTGAGCAGAACTGGAACAAGGACAGAGCCCCAGGGAACACCACTTGTGACCAGCCTCCAGCTGGTTTTAGCTCCATTAACCACCACTCTTTGGCTATCCAGCCAATTTTTTACCCAGCAGAGGCTGCGCCTGTCCAGGCCAGTGGCAGCCAGTTTCTCAAGTAAAATGCTGTCAGAAACAGTGTGAAAGGCTTTGCTGAAATCTAAGCACACTTGCATCCACAGCCTTTCCCTTATCCACTAAATGAAGGTTAGATGTCTCTGAAGAACTACAGGCTTCTCTCCATTGGCTGAAGAGAGAATTAGGTACCCGCAAGGACTGATTTTATTCTGCTTAAGTTAGACTATGGAAAACCAGAGGGGAGAGTTCAAGTGCTTCCTTTAATTGAAGACCCATTCTGCAGGCCGAGGCATCTTGCCATGTCCTACTGATGCAGCCTTTTTGTAACAGTATAATGATGGGCACATCCACATGGCCAGGGACTGAAATCTGGGCCTGTGTCAGTCCGAGAAGGATCTTTTATATCCCCTGAAGTGTATTGTAAAGGTACATACAAAAATTGTGCTTTTAATTACCAGAATCAAGCTCTTGGTTTAAAATTAATTTTGGTGACCTACCCCCTTGATAGCCTTAGAACATGAAAGCTCGTTGTCTGCTAGTTTATAAACTAAATGCACCAATGGGGTTTTAACTTAATTGCTCTTAGTGATCCCTTAAGAGGACATAGGATTTCCTGCATTTTCTTGAAGCAGCAAGTCGTTACATAGTTACTTTATGAAGGTCAGGGATCTGTTACAGAAATAAAACATAAACCCATAAGTTTAACTGATTTGGATTCTAGACTTGTTCTAAGATTTCTTTTTGGATTTTTTTGGATTTCTTTTTGGATTGCTCATCCAGTGATGCACTTGAAGTCTGAGCTCTGTGTTTACTGCGAATTCACACATGTTTGGGGGCCAATATTTTCCCTACCTTTGCTTTTAGCAGGAAATTGGTGGTTTCACACATGTTTATTAGATAAATATGATTACAAGGTTGTGTGATTAGTCCTTGTTATGTTTTGGACTTGTAAAACAGTCCTAGGATAAATACAAAATTAAACTCGCTGATAGGTTTCTAAAGAGGTTTTGTTTTGTTTTGTTTTTTAAATGGTGCTTGCCAGGGAGGATGGACTGCCCTGATGTGGGCATCATATAAAGGCCGTACCGAAGTAGCTAAACTACTGCTTGAGAAAGGAGCAAATCCAAACATCACAGGAATGGTAAGCTTTAGTCTTAAAACATATGGGAGGAGGAGTGGTTTAAGTCCTGAATTGTACACTAATTTCTATTAAACATTTTACGTTTTTTACAATACACTATTAATCACTGTCCTTTTGTTAATAAAGGAATTGCTTTAAGAATCCATATGATAGCCAGTGGTGTTAATTGTTTTGGGGTTGTTTTTTTTTCGTTAAAGCAGTTGAACATGTAGCTCTTAATAAGATTAAAATTAGCTGGAGAGGAAATAATAGAAAAGATAATTAGCATATCTAATGCTACTGGTATAACAGTTGTAATTTTTCTGTGCCTATGTAAGTTAATGGAGTAACTAATGCGTGCAGTTTGGAAGCAGTAATTTGTTTTAATTGCTTTGTAATAGTTACCAAATGAACTAGATTATATAAATATGTACTGTACATGTGAGAGAGAACTAGAAAATAAGATACTGAGGTTTATTTAATTTTATAAGCACTTTCTATAAAAGTATAAGCATGTTGCGACTTGAATGAGCAGTTTGTTTATACTGTCCAGTCTGTGGTGTTTGAAGCAGCAGGGAGCAATCCTAGAAGAACACTAGTGACTTAGCTTTCTGACTGTGCATTTCGTCTGCTTTGCACGCATGGCCTGACTGAGCTGCAGCCCTGATTACTTAGGGATGTTGCTTAGCTGTCTGTTATTTCTCTCTTACTTTACAGTAAGTGTGTGTTGAGATGAGGATATGAAGTTTTAAACCTTGTTTAAGGAGTTAGAAAACAAAATTTATTCAAAATGGTAGACGTTTTCCTAGACATCATGTAGACAGTGTGCTAGGTGACAGTTATTGACCCATAGTTAGATTTATTTCTGTATATTCCTCCTTCTCTCTGCTTATCGTCTCTGGGAGCATTACAATAAGTATTGTTCATGAAAAATAATCAAGACTATGACTTTATTCATATTTCTTTTTTAATTTTAAGCAATACAGTGTTTATCCAATTATTTGGGCAGCAGGCCGGGGCCACTCAGATATAGTACATCTCTTACTGCAGTATGGAGCTAAAGTGAACTGCTCTGACAAAGTAAGTTATGTTAATGTAATACTGGATTTTAATGCATGCTACATTCCTTGTAAAAGTTTTTACTTTAAAAAAAAATTAGTCTGGAGAAAACACCTCATGTTATATTTTGCCTGTAAGATTATATTTTGTGTGCTAAAATTAAGTCATTATAGTTGCAAGAGGTTTTTCCATAGTATACTAAAGAAGGCTGTGAACACTTATTTCAATGGAGCGTATTTCTGGTTTTGAACTATTGGAAACCTTGCTATCCTAGGCTGCATAGCAAAATAATTCTTATAGCTATCATCTACAAATAAAGAGTTAAAATGGCTTTTCAAATGCTTATGTTAACCCACCAGACTCAGTTATATCTTTGTAAAACTAAAGCCATAAAGCTTAGGGTGAATGCTAGACTATAGGGGATACTAAATACAGGGAGCAATATGATAAAATATTATGTTATATTTGCAGTATGGAACCACTCCACTGGTTTGGGCAGCAAGGAAAGGTCATTTGGAGTGTGTGAAATACCTGCTGCAAATGGGAGCTGATGTTGATCAAGAAGGAGCTGTAAGTAGCAACTTTGTTTTTAGTGATAAGGAGCGGGTGCATACATCTGTGTCCTATTTTATACTACAAACAGCAAGAAATACATGAAATGAGGAAATGTTGATGTTGGAATATATTGCTGTCTGCAAACTACACATGAGTACTATTTGAAATTCTGTGTGCTTTTTACTAAAAATATTAGATAAGTAGAGAGTAGGATTGACAGTTGACGCTCTTTTCTGTAAAGTTTAATTTTTAATGAACATAAATGAATTTAGGTTATTGTTCTCCGAAAGTTAATGCTATCAAAATTCAATCTATACCCAAGCCTGGTGTGTTAAACAACTTATTCCTCAGTGCTTTTTGAAAAGTAAAACAAACACAAGGCATCTGTTAGAAAAAAAAAATGGCTTTTGTGCCTTTTCAGAAGTTGAACATTTTTAGATGGTTTCAGTTCCACATTGTTTTTAAATATAAGAAAATTTAATTTTTTGTTGTACAAGACACTGATTTTTTTTTTTTTTGCAAGCATTTAAGTGGAAAATTAGGGCAACTTTTAGTATTATACAATTATTTGTAAAGTTCTTCAAAAACTCTTCCTTGGGATTGATATGGGCAGACCTGTGAGCTCAGATAATATTGTGTTCCCATATGACAAGAAAATTGTTTCACTGGCATGTGCCATCCACGAGTTAGATTAAACTAATCTCAGCTTTGCTGTTTGCATTTGAAATGTTCTACAGTACTTAGTTGATTTCATTAAAAAAAAAAAAAGGAAAAAAACCCCATAGTAAATGCACTTTAAACCAAACTTGAAGTAACATTTGGATGGTTAAGAAAGTAATATTAGTGTTTTGTTATTTAAACTGCTGACATAATGATGATTGCTATATCCACTGTACAATAAATCTCTTGGTTTTGTTTCAAGAATTCTATGACTGCACTTATTGTAGCAGTGAAGGGTGGCTATACTGACTCAGTAAAAGAAATACTGAAAAGGAACCCAAATGTAAACTTAACAGATAAAGATGGAAATACAGCTTTGATGATTGCGTCAAAGGAGGGGCATACTGAAATTGTTCAGGATCTTCTTGATGCTGGAACTTATGTGAACATTCCTGATAGAGTGAGTAAATTTTCATCATGATTGTGGCTTATAAATGATAATAACAATATATATTACAATACCAGCAGATGCAAATGTGAGTACATGTTTTTCCTAGCTTTCTAATTTTTCTGCCACCTACAGGTACTTTCATGCATTGCTGTTTTGCCAAGTACCTTAAGTAGCAGCAAATAATGCTCTGTGAAGGTAAATCTTTGAGATTCTAGAATTGTGAGTTTCCATGGGTACAGGAATGATTTATGGTTTTCTATTTGTACCATAAGACTAATACTGAACTAGCTTGCAGATTTAGGGTGAGGATTTGTGCATTAGTTCATGTGGTAGTGCTGTTAAAATTGTAAAATAATAGTTACTATAAAAAAGAATTTATTTCATTCTTCCTAGTATATTAATTGAGGAAGAATTTAGCCTTCTGCTGAGACAGTGTAAAGTGCTCTGTGTACCTGAGCTGTAAGGCATTGCTCGGTAGAGGTGTGTGGTATGGGCAGCGACCAGAGTGTGAATTTGCTTACGACCCACTCAGGGATTTATTTGGTTGCTTATATAGGTGCCTTGGACTATCTGCAGTGTCCTGTGGATACTGTGCAGTGCCAGAGGCAAGCCAAGCGCTGTACCCTGGGGCTATAGGTGGTTAGATACCTAGACTTGGGTGCCTCTGTTAGTGATTTATAGTTACATACTGTGCTGTAGTGCCGCGTGTGACAAAAAATTTGATGTCAGGCATATACCAGTGCAAATCTTTAAATATTTAAGAAAACATATTGCTATCTCCCTTCCCACCTCTTCTGTCACAAAATTCTACAACTGTATGAATTCCTGTGCTTTCAGAAAGGATAAATTACGGCTTTCAGTACAGCTGACTGTGTTCCAGGAATACATCTAACAATGAGTAGTCTTAATTTCAGATGCTAGAGTAGATTTTGGGAAGGAAAATTCCTTGGTTTGCAGCTGGCTATATAATGACTGGGATTGATAGGGGATCTACTACTCTTAAGTTTCTAACTGAATTCCACACCTGTGACTTAGCTGTACTTTTATTTCTTTTTCCTGTTTTATCATAAAGGAAGTATTAGGTAAGTTCAGGATTTCATTTTCTGAAATTGCGACACATCCTTAAGTGTGTTAAAATCAGAAGCCCCAAGCAGAATTGTAACTTTGTTTTACATATATACAACTTCATTTTTCATAGCAAAATATTTTTTCTTTTGATCAATTTGAGTAAAATTAGCCTTTTGCTTATTTTCTTTAGAGCAGCATAGTACATGTAAACAGGATAGCAGTCAAATCTGCAACAAAAAAAGGGATAAAATTCTTAAAGAATTTTAAAGATCTTTTGTCAGCTGTGAAACATCTAAAGGAGACAGCCGACATTCTTGTCTGATTGTAGAAGTTATTACTGTGAGTAATTACTTGTCTGATTGTAAAAAGGTTATTACTGTGAGTGATCGGTCTTCCTGTGCACACAGAACAGCTGAACTTACTCATATTCAGCATTAATATGTGCTGTTATTTTTTAAGGTAGTGTTTTAAGCTCGATCTATTTTTGTGATGTTGTCTTGCCATAAATATGTAATATTTCATTTATTTGGAAAAAAAAATCTGGACTCCAGTATTTCTTTCTTCTATATACCCATCTTTTCAGAGATGGAACTGTTTTTTGTATCTTTTTTTAAAATGAGTGCAGATTCCTTTATGTAAGTAGGCATAAAGTATATTTTGAGGCTATAAATTATTCTGTGTTTTATTTCTTTTTGATAAACAGCATTATTTCATTTTCAATGTTGTTTCACTGTTTTTCTAGAGTGGAGATACGGTACTGATTGGGGCTGTTAGAGGAGGTCATGTTGAAATTGTGAGAGCCCTGCTCCATAAATACGCTGATATTGATATCAGAGGTCAGGTAAGTACAGCAATGCAAACATTAGAAAAGTTCATAAATAGGATGTGAATTTGAATACCAAACGATTATACTGTGCTTCTAAAAACAGGGCTTTAAAAACTTGCTCAGCCTACTCTGTAGGAATTTCACATTCCCATCAACCATTAAAAATACATTATGTTACTGTGCAGTTTTTGTGACAAGACATACGTAGTTGTGATGACTTGGGAGCAGCATTTTTTTCATTTAATTTGTGTAACGGTTTAAAAGATGTAAATTGAAGATAGTTCGTCTACACTACTGAACAGATTTAAAATAATTAAATGCTTTAAAAACTCCTTAGTAGTATTTTAAAGCTTAATATTTTAAAATTTAATAGTGATGCAGTGAAATGAAGTGCACCTTAGAGTCTAGGTGTTGTTAGAGCAATTCCATCGCTATGTTTAGTTACTGTTGCTATGTTTAGTTCTTGTCTCCTTCACTAACGTCCTTTCTTCTGTTAAGCAGTGTTGTCATTAATTTCCATGCTTTCTACCTACCCCTTCTTTCTTTGTTTTTCTTTGGTTAAGTTGTTTTACTATTTTTCAACCAAAAGCTCTCTTACTCGTGACAGGACTTTTGTTGTTAGATCCAACTTGCTTTCTTCGCTTGAAGCTAGCAAATCACTTGTGGGCACATGTGTTCAGCCAAGTTTGAACGCAAAATTAACTAGTCACTGAGAGCTGCAAAGATTGAGTGCCATTGGTGCAGAGCCTCTTTGAGAAACCAGGAAGCTCTTGGTGGGGAGTGGCCAGGCTTGTTAAAATTGTTGAGAAAGACTTTAAACTTCGTTCGCTGCAAGGCCCATGAGTGGAAGTAAAAGAAGCAAGGGACTTTGGCTTTCCTGCTTTCTTACACAAGTGTTCATCAAACAGAGAGGGTTGTGGTGCAGTCACTAGGCTGTAAAAAGATTGCAGGCATGGTGACTTCCTGGACATCACTGGAGAGAAAAAAAAGATGATGTAAGCTGGTTTGCAGTGATTGACCATTCCTCATTTCTGTGATACAATTCACAGCTGACCTCCATTCTGATACTTTGTATTGACTTTAATGTCCATCTACTTTTACAGCTTTGCAGCTTGCCTGGCCTGTTTTTAGGTCAACCAACCAGTTCCACAGTTTCATTAGACTATACTGTAGAACCGAGAACAAAATGGCAACTTTTTTTAAAGGCCTGGAAGTGGTTAGCATTTCCATGTTCTAATAGGTGTGCTGATAAGATTTGATGATGTCTCCCTTTGCCCTGAGCCATGCTAAAATTTGCCACGTTCTGTGCTGTCTTCAATACAGTGGTTGTACTTTATGGACCGTTTTGAAATTCAGCCAACTGAATAACAGTACTGTTACCATTTAATACTCTTCTTTTTTTCAGGATAATAAAACTGCTCTGTATTGGGCAGTTGAGAAAGGAAATGCTACAATGGTGAGGGATATCTTGCAATGCAACCCTGATACTGAAACATGTACAAAGGTAATGATTAGAATTTTAATGGAATTGATTTGTTTAACATCTGTTCTTTTCTCAGCTCTGGTGTGAGCTTAAGATCATAACACCAAATTTATTTTCTGTGAAATGTGGGTACCTTGCACACTGTAAAAAAAAAACCAAGTAAACAAACCAACAAAACTTTCTTCTGAAATACAGAATTTATTTTCAGCAATAGTAATACCCCTTTGTTGATAAAAATCACCTACTACTAAAACTTGCTATCAGGAAAAGTGTGGATACTTTACCTTGGCATCACTGACATGACCAGCAGCAAGAATTAGAGACCAGTTGATACTGGAAAGGAAGGAAAGAGGTTTTTGATTCTACTAAGCATAAAAGTTCAGACCACCATGTATTGTATGTGCAGGAATGAAAAAAATAGAGGAGACAGTATGTACAGCAGTGAATGACCTCTCCCAGGAGTCTCTTTTAGAATGTATCGTATCTGAATATTGTCTTTCTCTGTCTGACGCTGCTGTTCACAGAAATCTGGTTTGATCTGATTCTAATCGATGTAGAATACAGGGTCTGTGAGACTTTTCTGGTCACATGTTACTGTGTAAGTAACATATAGCTGCACATATTTAATTTAAAAATTCTCTTAAAAGTTTGTGATTTAGTTTGTTACACTGCCACTAGGTTTTGCTTAGTTTTGAGTATACAGGGATGATCTTTTTATTACTTGTACTTTTCTCATTTAGGATGGAGAAACACCGCTTATAAAGGCAACCAAGATGAGAAATATTGAAATAGTAGAGCTGCTTCTGGATAAAGGAGCTAAGGTGTCTGCTGTAGACAAGGTAAAGAATTTTTTTGTTTACTTTAGTATATTTAATAATTTTAGTTTTGCAGCAGAAATTTGTGATAAGCTCTCAAGGTAATACTGAAAGAGAGCTTCCCATGTGCTTAAAAATTAAATAGACCATAATACTAAAAAGCTTTATCTCTCATATGCGTAGTAATTAAATAGGTCAGAATACTTAAATATAAATCTATTTCTGCCATTAATATATTGATCTTTTGTTTGTATTGGCATGCTTTTAGTAATATGAAAATTTAAAAAACACAGGTCAGAAATAAGAATTTTGGGGGTAAGAATACGAATTCTTTATATACCTGAAAAAGAGGATAGAGAATGTTTTTTGATTTGTCACTGACGTTTGGTTTTGATTTATAGACATTAACTAAAGAATGCCCAGGATGAGCACAATGGTTTGTTGCTGTCCTCTTATGCAATACCTACTTTGACTACAAACCTTTTAAATATAGGAGTATTTATTTGATTTTTTTAACCTCTTGCCATTATATTTAGAGCAAATAAATAATAATGTGTGTTTGATGTGATAAGGGAATTTTGACTTTTTCAAGAAGTCTGAGAAGACATTGAAGTACTTCTAACAAGCAGTATCTCTCAGTCCAAATCTAAACAAGTCTCTGAATTTGTCAGTAGGCACTTTTTGCTAAGCAGAGACTCCTGCTTTCATGAACCTTAAGGGATTATTGTAAATGTTGAAGGGAGAAGGGAGTGCCTTAGATGTAGCATTATAAGAACTGCCTTTTCGCTTGTCTTCTCTGAAACTGTTGTAATGCTTTCCAGAGGGGAGAAAAATGCATCCTGTAAGGCCTTAATGATGTTGACAATGCCCTAAGATGTATTTCAATTAAATAACACATGGGAAACAAAATGGAACATAGAGTCTGTTCATGCTCTTAGGAATTCATGTTAGATATTACTAGTTTTTCACTTAATTGCAGAAAGGAGATACTCCACTTCATATTGCCATTCGTGGAAGAAGTCGTAAACTTGCTGAATTACTCTTAAGAAATCCAAAAGATGGTAGATTGCTTTATAGACCAAATAAAACAGGAGAAACACCTTACAATATTGACTGTAGCCACCAGAAGAGTATTTTAACACAGATATTTGGAGCCAGTAAGTTTGAGCATTTAATTTTCTTTTCTTAATCATTTGTATATTAAGAGTCCAGTTTATTCAATTCTGTATTGAAAAGTAATAACCGTTCAGGGTTTTTTTATGTTACAACTCATGGGAGAGCTCTAAGAAAAATCAGGTGGCAAAAAGAAATAATCATTCTAAAAGTCTAACAAAGGTTAAATATACCTTTTATTTTATATTTTTGATATTGGATACCGTGCAACTTCTGATCATTTTGGTTTTACTTGAATCTTGCTTGTGTAGGAATTATTTTCTTTGACTTGCTGTGTTGTGGGATTTTGTTTGTGGCAAGATCTAATAGTTTTGATAATTATGTAATGTTTACATGGATGATTTAAAATTCTTTTTGAACATTCTTTGAACAAGAATGTAGCAATAATAACAGCTATTATATGGGAGAAGTGTATATATACAAATATAGGGTAACCTGTCATGATTTTATTTATAAAAATCGTTACATGGAAGAGACATCTTAAAGATCGTTCTGTAACGGGATATTTGTCTTACAGGACACTTGTCTCCCACGGAATCTGATGGTGACATGCTGGGATATGATCTGTACAGCAGTGCTTTGGCTGATATTCTGAGTGAACCAACCATGCAGCCACCTATCTGTGTAGGATTATATGCACAGTGGGGGAGTGGAAAATCTTTCCTGCTCAAGAAACTGGAAGGTAAAGGTTGATTTTTGCCTTTTCAGTAGGTTAAAATCTCTCTATGAAAAATGTCACACGAGATTTACTAGTTTTTGCAGCAGCTGTTGGTGCATGTAATGTTGTATCCTGTCTGTTTCCATAATTTAAGAAATTTAAATTTTAGTGTGGTCAGCTTGTCCATAGATTGCTTTGTTCATTTATATAATGTCAGGGTAACCTCTACTTACTGTTCTCTGGGTTTCCTGCAGCAGTGAATCTACCCTTTAGGCACTGTTGAAATGTGTCTTGCTGGGGGTGTTGTGTGTCAAATCAGGCTCTGACCTCTTTTGATGCAGTATCTGTTTGTTATGCTTCCTATGTGTCAGCTTATTTTACTCTAGTGAAGTTTAAGAACAGATCCTAGGATATTAGCATTTTTTCTCTGTAGTGTATTTTCTCTGCATCTAGTTTTATTTCCCCTTTTTCCCTTATTTTCTTTGAGCTTTTTGAAGTTTCTGAAGTGACAGAGGAAAGCAAATGCTGTATATGAAGACAGTCAGTATTTTTCACAGTGGAAAAAAGTATCTTATTTGCAGTTTTAGCTTTTTCTAACAAAGGATGATTTTTCTGAGATGCTTCAGTATAATTCAAAATACTTTTACTAGTTTAAATATTTCTTACTTTCTGTAATTCACATGTTTTAAAAGCTTCTATATTAGTCAAAATGGGATATCTATGTTAATTTTGTTAACCTAATGCCCTGTGTAATAAACAAAAAGTGGTGTGTATTTTTGGCTGTGATTTTATTGTAGATGAGCTCTTACATTTTTAAAACATTTCTCAGTATTTTTTTCCTGTTCCTCTTTTGTAATACCGTTCTGGATTGTGTATTTAATGTTTCGTATTTAAGAGATCCTAAATAAGTTTATTCAGGAATCCCTATTTTACTAAATATGAATCAACAAAGAGAGATAAATACTGAAGCCTTTACATTGCACTGTTACATCTGACTGTTTGAGGAACATGGTCGAGGTTGCAGTGGTGAAAGTTTTGGGGTTGTTTGGTTTTGGTGTGTTTGTTGTGCTTTCTTTTGGTGTTTTTTCAGATATGGTGGATTGGATTTGTTTTCCTTGGTGACATAAAATGCTTTCAATTTTTGAAGGAGAATAGGAAAAGGCTTTTAGTATGCCTTTAAAACTAGGAAATTTGCAGCAAACAGTTGCATCTATTGTGTATTTAAATGTTTTCATTCATTGTATGGATGAAAACTTAGGGGTTTGCATTAACTTTTGAAGAACTCAAGCATTGTTGTCTTTTTAATTTGATCCATACTAGAGAAAACTTACATAGTCTAGTGAAAGAGTTTCTTTGAAAAGATGATTGTTATAATGCCTTTTTTTCTTTCTGTTCTAGGTAATTTAATGTGTTAATTCATCTTTGTCTTTTTCTTTTAGATGAAATGAAGACTTTTGCAGGACAGCAGATTGAACCTCTCTTTCAGTTCTCCTGGCTTATTGTATTCCTCACACTTTTGTTGTGTGGAGGTTTGGGTTTATTGCTTGCTTTCACAGTGGATGCAAAGCTTGGAATAGCCGTGTCACTCAGCTTGTTAGCAGTTCTCTACATTTTCTTTAGTAAGTCTTACTTTTTTATGAAGTTTGTGAGGGTTTGTATCTGGTTTTGGAATTCAGTATTGTTGTGTAGACATGCTTTGTGATTCAGCCAAAATACTAAATGGTTTTTTAGAAAATAGGACCCCTTCAGACCCTTTCCTTGCATTTTGCAAGTAATTTGTGAGATGGCATTCTTGTTATTGGTACCGTTCTCATTTTTAGCCATAACTGTTAAAGATTCATGCAACTCCTTTTTTGCAGCTCCATGCCTTATTTCTTCAAACTTAATGGCTCTTTCAGTTGTGAATTCTGACTAAAATATCTTTATTGATTTTTAATATTTTAGCTGTCATTTATTTTGGTGGCCGAAGAGAAGGTGAGAGCTGGAGCTGGGCCTGGGTGTTAAGTGCAAGGTTGGCAAGACATATTGGATATTTAGAGTTGCTTCTCAAACTCATGTTTGTGAACCCACCAGAATTGCCAGAGCAAACCACTAAAGCTTTACCTGTCAGGTTAGTTTACTCTTATTTACACTTACTGAGTTAATAATTCAGGTTCACTTTGGTACTTTTCAAACTGTACATTCATGTGCGTGTTTGTCTTCTTGTAAAAAGCCGTTGAGGATCTTATGTGAAAAGCAGTAGCTGTAGAAGATCGTGTAGTTAAATTACTCACTGTGAAGGTGATGATGGTGTTTTCAAGGAAAACTCTGTGCCCAAGTTGATGAAAGTGGGCTTTGACTATCACACTAATAAAAATTTATAACAGACAAATCAAGAATTTAATGTTTTTGTATAGCTTACAAAAAAAGTTAAATGCTTATTTCACTGGTTACTTCTGTTGAGGTGGGTTTGGTTTTTTTTTCATCTTCTCTCTTTTCTCTCTCTCTTTTTTTTTTCCTTTCTCTGTAAGTAGAGCATTGGACGGCTTAAAGCCTCAAAGCTTCTAGTTTACCTGAAAGAAAAAAAAACAAAATCCAAAAGCCGTGTGTTTTATTCAATCACAGAATGTCTTGGAAGGGACCCTTTAGATCATCAAGTCCAACCATCACCCTAACCTGCCATCCACCTCTAAACCATGTCCCTCAGCACCACATCTAACCATCTTTTAAATGCCTCCAGGGATGGAGATTCCACTGCTTCCCAGGGCAGCCTGTTCCAATGCCTGTACCAAACATAGTACTCAAGGTGGGGCCTCACCAGTGCTGAGTACAGGGGGACAATCACTGCATAGTCCTACTCACCACACTGTGCTTAATACAAGCCAGGATCCTGTTGGCCTTTCTGGCCACCTGGCCACTGCTGGCTCATATTCACCTGGCTGTCAGGCAACACCCCCAGGTCCTTCTCAGGCAGGCAACTCTCCCGCCACCCTGTCCCAAGCCTGTAGCACTGCTTGGGGTTGTTATGACCTGAATGCAAGACCCAGCACTTGGCTTTGTTGAACCTTATGGCCTCGGCTGATCAATCCAGCCTGTCCAGATCCCTCTGTAGGGCCTCCCACCCTCAAGCAGATCAACATTCCCACCTAACTTAGTGTCATCTGCAAACTTGCTGAAGGTGCACTCAATCCCCTCATCCTGTTCATTGACGATGATATTAAATCTGTGCCCCAGCACAGAGCCCTGGGGAGCACCACTGGTGACTGGCCACCAACTGGATTTAACTCCATTCACCACCACTCTCTGGGCCCGTCCATCCAGCCAGCTTTTTACCCAGTGTAGAGGACACACATCCAAGCCAAGAGCAGCCAGTTTCTCTAGGACAGNCAGTTTCTCTAGGAGAATGCTGTGAGAAAAGGTGTCAAAAGCCTTGCTGAAATCCAGATAGACAACATGCACAACATTACCCTCATCCACTAAGCAGGTCATCTTATCATAGGAGGAGATCAGGTTGGTCAAGAAGGACATGCCTTTCATGAGCCTGTGCTGACTGGGTGTATAGTTTTGTTTATTCCTATTGTTAACAGACTTTCTATGAGATCAAGTTTTGGAATAGGAAGTGGGGCAGAGCAGCAGTTGATTATGGGAGAAGAAATTAAGAAATAAATACTTATATTTCATGTAGAGTTCTAAAAAAAAAAGAAATTACCTAAGTATTTAAGTACTTTATGTTTTGTGTCACTTGAAAAACTTTTAGCTGCAGAGGTGCAGGAAGATTTTTGTTTCAGTTGCCAGAAAATGTTTAAAGCTTTTTAAAATATGCAAAATACATTTTTTTTCTCTTTCAGATTTTTGTTTACGGACTACAATAGACTGTCCAGTGTAGGTGGAGAAACTTCATTGGCTGAGATGATTGCTACCCTCTCTGATGCATGTGAAAGGGAATTTGGTTTCTTAGCAACAAGGCTATTTCGAGTTTTCAAGACAGAAGATACACAAGGTTTTTATTACCTGAGTGACACTTCCGATTATTCTGTCTCGATGCACTGTTATCAGGGGTTCTGTTTGCACATCATAAGCTCTTTTTAGAAACTGTTGTAGCCATGCAGAAATTCATACAGAACTGTTTTGGAGAGAAAAATGCCCTGTTTTCTTTGCTCATCTCAATTTTATTATTATCATAAAGGAATAGCCTCTGTGAAGTATAGTTTGTGTGGAAGCATATGTGGAAGTACATATATGTGTGTGTGTATATTACGTCCTTCTTGATGGTATTTTGCCATAGCATTTAAGTCACTGTGTCTGAGTAATAAACTAAAGTAATAAACTAAACATTTCTGTTTAGTTTATTACTTTATAATCTAGAACTTTTATAAATGATTGCTGGGTATTCTTGGAAATAATAAATGTTAGAGAGAATGTTAGTCCAAAGCCATAAATTGCAGTGAGAAGTGCTGATGAGATGGGATGAAATATTTCTGCTTGATCTGAATGGAGCAACTTTTTTCTTGTGTCCCATCTGTAGATTTCTTGAAAAAACACAGGCAGAAAACAGAGTATGGTATAGTGAAGCCAGAGTTCTTCAGGGTAGCTTTCAATTTGTAAATGACTTATTTCTGAGCTCAGTTTCAGTCAGTTCTCATTTCATCCTTAAGCACAAATTGAAGAAACTGTTACATGCTGTCTCCTCTAACAAAGTGAAATGTTTTGACTGTACTGTCTTGCAGGGAGTAGAGAAAAACATGCAATGTGCCGAATACACCTTGCTCGTGATTGTTCTTTCTCAAATTCAGTTAATGTTCTTAATGAAAGTGATATGTGGAGTTTTTCATCTTATTTCCATATAGGACACTCTGCAGTTGTTCTCCTTAAACTCAGTGAAAAAAGCTTTTCGTGATGTCATAATTTCTCCCAAAATTGACTTTAGAGTTGCAGTGTAGTGCTGGCTTCTTGTGATTATTTGCAGTAATCATGTTTTCCTTTCCATTTGTAATCTTATATTTCTCATGGCTCTGTTGTCTTCCTGTACTCTTCCTAATTATCTAATATAATATATTTCATTTTTTTTAATCTTCTCCTTGTCTCCAAATATTGGTAGGTCTAGTCTCATAGGTTTCTTGTCTCTGGATTTTTCATAGACATTCCATGTAGAATTCTTTTCAGTCTCCTGTATCTTTAATTTTTATTATGTCTGGAAATTGGTGGAGAAGCCTATTCAAGTGCCATTTCATTGTTGATGATTCCCAAGTCTCTCTCTAATGCAGTTCTTTCTAGCTAGAGGAAGCTTACATTCCTCCTTTCAGAATGTCTAAACTGAATGTAATTGTAACTGAGCTGTCACTTTTCTCTTGTCCCTTGTCATTATGCATTTCTGGTACTTTGTCCTGCATCTCAAGTCTGTCACACGTGTCATTAGTGTAAAATACCTTTCCAGCTCATACCCTGGGCTAGAATATCACACGTAGACCATGAATAAACCTTGGATATTCTTTCCATATAGCATATTTAAAGTTTGATTTTCACATTCCAGCTCAAATACAGATTTTTAGCTGTAATCATTTGGTATCAGATTATCACTGTGCTCTGGTTTTTTAAATCTTTTTTTTAATCAGTAAATATGTACAGAAAATGTGAATCTTCTAGATATGTACAGATCCTAAAGGCAGAGGCTGCTACTTTCTAAGAAAGCTCTGTCTTCGAGCATGGCATTAGATATACTCACTGCCAGTGGCAGGGGGGTTTTTGTATCTGTACGAAGTCAGAAGGTCTGTGTTCTCTTCTGAGGCCCTTGTGATCTCTCCAGACCTTACCTACAGCTTTTGTCTCTTGGTTATGGGTCTTCTAGCATTTAAGAAAGGATAGTCTCAGGTTGTAGCTTGCACTTCTGATACAGTTCTGCAGTGGCACCATTATTAGGTTACATAAATACCATGCTTCTGTTCAAGATAGAGTAGGTACCACACTGGTTTCCTAGGGTTTACTTGCATAAATACACTTCACTATGAGATGTCACAAAAGGGGTGACACCACTGATATGAAATCTGTTTAATAAAGATCATTCCCATCCAGCATAGATTTCTTGAAACAATGGAAATAAACTGAAGATGAAAAGAATATACCTCTGCCTCATGATTTACAAGAATATTGGCAAATTTGGACAGTTTTTTCACGTTTATGACACTTTTGTGTTAAACTTTTGTGCATGTTAATGTTTTATGAGAAGTAGATGACATTAATAGATTTTGTACTCACCTGTAATTACATTTTGCGTTCATTTTAATAGCAAATATTTGTTTCCTAGGTAAAAAGAAATGGAAGAAAACATGCTGCCTCCCATCCTTTGTGATTTTCTTGTTCATATTGTCTTGCGTTGTTTCTGCAATTGCCCTGCTGGCCATTTTTAATGTAGAACCAGCCAACATGACAGTGAATGTTATTCTTATATCAGTTACCTGTGTTGTTGGTTTGGCCTTTATCTTGAATTGTCGCACCTGGTGGCAAGTGATGGATTCAGTTTTGAATTCTCAAAGAAAACGTCTTCACAATGCTGCCTCCAAGCTTCACAAGTTGAAAAGTGAGGGGTTCATGAAGGTAAGCATTTATATGAATCGGCCATTGAAAGCAGTGAAACAAACCCTTAAATCTGTAGTCTTAAAACTGGGTGCCATTTATTTCATCAGGCTAAGTCTGGCAACATTAGAATGAGCCTTGGTGAGTGTTTACTGAAGGGAACACTCCTGCTCTGTTGGTAATTATGTTTAGATCTGTCTGCTCAACCAGGAATGTTAAATTTGGATTAAATTGTCAGTTTCTAATTTTATTTTTGCAAGGAGGAAGATACCAGGAAAACAGTTGTTCTAAATGATCAGTATTTAGTAAAAGCTAGAAAGGATGACTTTTAAAAAACTAAAATTGAAAAACCAAGCCTAGCTTTGGCTGACTGCAAGACCTCTTTACTAAGAAAGGAGTGATAGCATTGAAAGCACATTCCAAAACAGTCCACATATTTCATGAAAAAGTGAAATATGGTTGTTTTGCTGGGTTGTATCTAAATTAATTAAAAAATGTACCCATCAAGCTGTCATTGAATATCCTATACACTGTTATTTGAAAATACACTTTGGCATCAAGGTGGTTACCTCAGTGGATTTAAGCTAATACATAACAATATTTGTGCAAATGTTTCTGTATCACAGATTATATTATCTGTGTCTTGCTACTGGTTTTTGACAGTTGTGTTTGGAGTGGTGTTTATGTGTCATAACCACAGCCATTTAGGTGTTAGATTGACCCTTGGCAATCAAGGAAAGAAGTGGGTGTTTCCGGAGAGTTATTTATATGACTTAGGTCATTTTAACATGCACGTTCAAGATGAATCTAGTGGTGAATAGATCAGATTTTAATGTCTACCTGTCTACCTGCTGAAATTGGGGCAGATGAATTCCATCTTTGTTTCTGTATTAAAGGTGGTCATTAAATAAGGACACTTGGTCACATTAAAGTGTAATATGTGGTTCTGCTGTTTGTTTTTGTGCAGATAGGAAATTAAAATTTTGGAAGTGATGCTTTAGGAATTTCTCTTTGGGTATTTCTGGGTTTTTTGTAATCTTACTGAAGTATTTCTGTGTCAAGTAACAGTCTGCAAAAGGAATTACGTACATTTTTATGAGTTTTAAGTTTTATAGAAGTTTAAGTTTATAGTTTTATAGTATATAGTTTATACGTTTTTTTCCTTCTTCTTTGGTAGGTTTTGAAATGTGAAGTGGAACTGATGGCCAAAATGGCAAAAACCATTGACAGCTTCACTCAGAACCAGACAAGGCTTGTTGTAATTATTGATGGATTGGATGCCTGTGAACAGGACAAAGTTTTACAGATGCTTGATACTGTGAGTAAGGATCATTTTATAAAGATGATCTTTGGGTCACCTGAATGATCTTTTCCATAGGGAAGCTATAGAAGCTATTGTGTATTTTCTGTAGAAAGAAGGTGTGTGTATAGAGTCGGTGTGTTGTGGCCTTTAATGTTTGTGTACATTGGCATAACTGTAATACTAGGAGCAATGGGTTTTAAAAGCTGAAAATTAAATCGCAGGAGGACTGTGCATGTTAATACTTGTGAAAAGTTTTTAAATAGATGTAAATTATTGCAAATTAATATCCTGGCAAAAAAACCCTTAAAATGTTTGGAGACTTTTTCATACTTTTGAAGTATTCCAGATGAAAAATGCTTGAATGCTAAATATTTGGCTAGGACATTACTACCTGATACTGTTTAGGTGATGACTTCCACTGTAACTACTGCTGCTTATTTGTCAAGCGTGTTTATTTTGAATTATGGATAAGTTCCTACATTAGGTATCTCCTATTGAAGAAACTGACATCACTATACTTGTCCTCTCAAGTTTGTAACTGGCATATAAACTGTTGTGTCATTTGTTCAAATGATCCACAGTTACTATTAACAAGATGTGTTGTCTGCTTTTTTACAGGTACGAGTCTTATTTTCAAAAGGCCCATTTATTGCTATTTTTGCAAGTGACCCCCACATTATTATAAAGGCTATTAACCAGAATCTCAACAGTGTTCTGCGTGATTCAAACATAAATGGACACGATTACATGCGAAACATAGTCCATTTGCCTGTTTTTCTGAATAGCCGAGGGCTTAGTAATGCAAAAAAGCTGATGGTGGCTTCGACAACCAATGGAGACATTCCTTATGCAGATAATGCAGGTAAAGTTATGCAGGAGGTTGACAGGAAAGTTACAAAACCAGTGTTGCAAACCTCTGGGTTTTGGACCAAACTATTTAAATAGTTGGCAGATAATGAATGTTATTTTCTATATGGGTCAAATGTATACGAATGGGGAAAATTCCTGCTTTTTTGTTTTCCTTTCCATAGGATTACATGAGGAGGTTGACAGAAGAGTTTCTCAGAACAGTCTTGGAGACATGACCAAGCTTGGTAGCAAAACTGCTCTCAATAGGCGGGTGAGAGAGATTTTTATTTTTTTTTAATTATTATTACTACCTTTTTTGTTATTATTTATTTATCTTTAGACTAAATGGAGATACTAGCAATACCTTTTTTCTTTTCTGTTCTTTATTCTCTCACATTTTTAATAGCATCAACCTAAGAAGACTTACCAAACTGGTCTTATGAAATTAATATAAATGATCCATGTAGGAAAAATACATTCTGAAATAAAAACTTGCTCACCAAAGTGCTCTTTTCCACCAGTACCTAAATTCAGCTCACTGTGAATGCTGAGATAATACAGCATACTAGTAGTAGCTATGATGTATATATGTGTGTATTTTGGATTTTTTTGTGTAAGTCAAGTATCACTTGATCATGGTGTTGCAACAAAGGGCAGTAGTTGAGCAAGTCAAGGAATTTAGAATATTACAGTACTAGACTTTTACTGCAATGTGTCCACCATGCTTGCTTTCCTGTTTTCTGTTCTATTTTCCCATCTTTATATAAAATCAGAAAGTGATTAAATAAAAGGTATGTAGGAATTAGTGAAAAGCAACACAGAGTCTGGAGTTTCTGAGATTTTTGAGTTGCCACACATAGAGACTTGGGAAGTTTTGTAGCAGAGGAACCAGATGTTCATTTTAATTTTATAATGCAGTTAGTAAATGGATGACATTAATCTCACTGTGAGCTGTTGGGG
>VZTU01015966.1:0-19367 GCA_013400835.1 Zapornia atra
CTTTCTTGTATTGGGGGCCCAATACAATGCTATGAGATTTGGGTGCTGCCTGGAGCCAGGTGGGTGCTTAGAGGTGCTTTTGGGTGCTGGGACCAGGCATTAGGGCTGTTTTTATTTTGGAGGCACATCCTATCTGTCCAGTGGGAAACTCCAGGGATGCTGATGCTGTAGGAGCACCATGGTCTCTTTTTGAACCAGCCAGGACCAGGGCTGACCCAGTTTCATGTGCTCCCTGGTCTACCCAGTACATGAGCTTTCAGTTTGCAAATCCAACAGCTTGGAGACCCACCACAAAAGCTCTTTAACCATCAACATGTGGGTTTTGTGGCTGAGACCTCTTAAGCTCATTTCACACAAAGAAGTAGGAGAGATGGGAGCTCAGAGGACATGCTGCCCTTCCTGCTAGGGTACCAACCCTGGAAGCTTGTGAGATGCCTCCTGGACCTTGTTCTTGCCCATCTCTTGCCCTTGTGGTAGCTCTGGATGTGGGATCCCTGCTTGAAGAGGTGTCCTGGAAGAGGCCCACTCCAAGAAAGGGACTGTCCTTATTTTTCTTGCTATCCAAAAATCAGCTCTGGTGATGAATCCCAAAATGAGAGTCACTGGGATGGGCTCTGGGAAGGAGAAATCAGGCTGTTTGCCCCAGCAGTGTTCTCTGATGAGACTGGGGTGAGGAAATGCATGAGGAAAACTAACCTCATTCCCTCCCCTGTCCTTTACCAGCTCCCTTGTTTCTGTTAGAAAAAAGCTGAGTATTTTTAGATGCTCTTTCAGCACGTATCAAAGGTGACCAGCAGAGCCTGTGCCATCTCTCCTGGAGTAATGCTGCTGTGTGGGAATTACCTCCTGTTCCCAGGATCAGCATCTGTCCTGAACCAAAACGAGTCACAAGGGCTTAAAAATAGCTTTGAGAGGGTTATGTCATATACCACTAGAAACTGAAGGGAAAGGACAGGGGATGTGGGAGACCCAAACTCCACAACCTCTATAACTCAGTGCCTGCAGCCCTGAGTCCTCTGATGGTAATTCCTTGAGCCTGTATCCCTGTCTGGGCTGTCCCTTAAGGGAGATTTAGCCTGAGGTGATGTGTTCCCTGTTTTGGGAAGGCATGATGGGCCAGTGTGGGCTGGTAAGGGGAGGCAGGGATGTAAAATGAGCCTGTAAAATCACTTCCTAATGCCCTGTGCTCAGTCTGCTTGCTTTAATCACAGAATCCCAGGGGTTGGAAGGGATCCCCAGAGCCCATGGGGTCCAACCCCCTGCCAAAGCAGCTCCCCAGCTCATATTGCACAGGTTGGTGTCCAGACAGGGCTGGAATCTCTCCAGAGATGGAGACTCCACACCCCCTGGGCAGCCTGTCCCAGGGCTCCCTCACCCTCACTGGGGAAAAGTTCTGCCCCAGGTTGGGGTGGAACTTCCTGTGCTCCAGTTTACAGCCATTGCCCCTTGTCCTGTCCCCACAGACACTGAAAAGGGGCTGGCCAATTCCCCCTGCAGCCCATACTTCAGATATTGATAGAGATTAATTAGGTCCCCCCTTAGTCGTCTTCTCTCCAGGCTGAACAGCCCCAGCTCACTCAGCCTTTCCTCACAGGGGAGATGCTCCAGGCCCTTCATCATCTCCATAGCCTCCTCTGGACTCTCTCCAGGAGATCCCTGGCTTTTTTATCCCAGGGAGCCCAGAACTGGACACAACTCTCCAGGCGGGGCCTGACCAGGGCAGAGCAGAGGGGGAGGATCAGCTCCTTTGACCTGCTGCCCACACTCTTCCTGATGCCCCCCAGGATCCCCTTGGCTCTCTCAGCCCCCAGGGCACACTGCTGGCTCATGGCCAACCTGTCACCCACCAGCACCCCCAGGTCCTTCTCCACAGAGCTCTTCTCCAGCAGGTCACCCCAGCCTGTAATATTTCCCAGCTTGTAGCTGCATAAAAATACAACTTTTTACAGGACTTTTCCCCTGTCCAGAGATGTTCAATGTGTCCTTTTTAATGCTGCCTCATGGTGTTCAGACCTGGATGAGTTTTTTCCCCCAGCTTGCTTGCAGACTCTGATTTGTTTGGGACAGATGCTGTAACAGTCTGCCCTGCATGGGGACAGCTCTCCTGGGCTTTAAGAGGGGGAAGAAGTTGAGAGTAACTTATAGTTATTCTTATGTGATATTAGAATGGATTTTAAGTAGTAAAAGGGCATTTATTGCTGGCAGCTTGAGCTTAAGGCAGGAGCAGAGCAGCTGGAGTGTGGTGTGGGCTGAGATCTCAACTGTGGTGCAGCATCTTAAAGGAGATGAGAACAGATAACCAGACAAAAAATATATACTAAAGCCCCCTCTTGCCCTAGTCCTGCACTTGCAAAAGAGCTGAGGGCAGGTTCTGAATGTCTGGTTGTGTTTGTGGTCCCTAGGCATGGATGCTGGAGGATAAAGCTTGGACAAGCAGTGGTGGGAGCAAGGCCAGACTGTCCTGGGCTGCAATGTGTGCTGTCTCCTCTTCTGCTCTATTTTCCATGCTTTAGAGTGGGGTTTTCTTTGGAGCTGTGAGTTTCCCCAGTCCTCAGCATGCACATCTCCTTTAGCACGCTGCTTCCCTGCCCTGTTTATGAGGATCACCCCTTCTCCAGCCATGGGAGCTCTGGGACCTGGGCAGGCAAGTCCCCAGGAGACACCCCCAAGGTGGAAGGTCACCCCATTTCCACCCCCTCATGTTATCAGCACAAGGCAAACGTTCTATCTTTGCCCCTGAGCCATGGTTTCTGGTTGCTGGGCTGCCCAAGTGGGGTGGCTGTGATTTGTTTCTGCAGTGGTGGGAGGTTGGGAAAACATCTTGAAGTGAGATTCTTAGGTCAGGTAAGCTACAAAAACCAAGCTTCAGGCTTCTCCCTGCTCTTTACCAATGCATCTTCCTCCTGCTTGCTGCAAGGAGGAGAAAGAGAAAAATCCATGTTTTGGGGGGGGCAGAAGCTCATTCCCTGAGAGCTGCTGGGGGTCAGTAGCACAGGGTGCTTGGCTGCTTGGTTTCCTTCCCATTTGCAGGTGGAATAAAAGCCTTGGTGAGCAGAAAGCTGAACTAGGGGAGGGGGAGAGTGGGGGGCACACAGTTGGGGTTGTCCAAGTGGATCAGAGCGTTGTGTTCTCCTCTTTGCCTTTGAGCAGCTACCTAGCATTGTGCCTGCTGCAGCACAAAATCAAAAATAGAGCCCAAGCAAAATGCCTTTTCAAAGGAAATAATCTTCTTGTGTGGTTCCTACCTTGGGAAGGATCTTGTTCCCTTTCCTTCCCAGTAAATGCCAGTAAAAACAGCCTGTTCCCCCCAGAACAGCGTCTCTCAGCAGGGCTACGTCCAGACAGGAGGAATTTTTAGCTGGCTTTTTATCTGGGTGAGTTAAATTATTTGGAAAATGTCACCTTATGTGACTTGACAAGGTCTGGCCAGGTCTGATGGTGCCAGGGAGCAAAGCCAACTCCTTGCATGTGCCTGCTGGGTAATGTCACCTGGGCGTAGTGACCTTGGCTCCGGTGTTGGTGGGTCCCTGCGTGGGCCAATGCTGCTGCCCTGGCTGAGGTAGACTGGGATGCAAGCAAAGCTCCAGCAAGCCCAAAAAGCAAGAAGGCTTGATAGGAAAAAAGAATTAAAGATATCTTCAGTTTCCTTTTGTCTCTGGGTTGCAGGGGAAGCAGGAGGGAGGGGAGAGGGATGCTGCGGCAGGGGATGCTGAGTGTGGGCAACGTGCTTTTATCAAAATTCAGCTGCCTCAGGGGAAGGTGTACCTGGTCAGGCTGAACATGCTTTGGATGGTGGTTTTGGGTTTGTTTTTTCCTCTCAGCACAAATGAAAACTGCTCGCTGACAGGGGAAGAAAGTGGAAGATCAGCATCTCCTCTCCCAGCTCGCCTGGGGAAACAGGGTTTCGCCCTGCACAGGGAGGAGCTGGGGCTCTGGAGACCCTTGGTATGCAGTGAAGGCTGGGGGGTGGATCAACACCCTCTTCCCAGTGTGCTGGGCTGTCCTGGGTGGGTGTTCTTGGTCAGTGAGAGGTATGTGGCTGGCAGAAGGCACATACGATGCTCTGTGGCCCTTGCAAGCAGCATCTGGTGGCCCACAGAGGGGCAGCACTGGGGTGGAGGGACCAAACTGGGTTTTGTAGGTGCTCAAAACTCTCAGCCATGTCAGAAACCACCTCCTGCCCTGTGCTGTTCCCCCAGAGCTTGGCAATTGTGAGGTTGTTAAGGCCTTCCAGGGTATTTGCTGGGGGATTGTGGCAGTGGAGGGGGTTAAACCAGGTGGTTTTGATCAAGCTCTTGGATTATCTGATTGAGGGTCAAGGGGCTGAGCAGCAAGGCTGTTGGTTAGCTGTAAGGGTTTTGGGAGGGGATTAGGGTTTCTTAAGCTTGGGTGATAAGGATTTGGGGGTAGGTCAGGGCTGGATGTGGAAATCTCCTGAGAGTTATGTAGGACATGGGCCTCCTTTGGCTGAGGAGTGAGGTGAGAACACCTGGGTGGTGGGAAGGTGCTGGGAGGACATATCCATGTGCTTTCCCTGATGCTCTCCTCCTTTGGGTGCTGCTGATGGGTTAGATGGGTGTTTCACCAGACCCTGAGCAGCCATTGTGTAAGTCCCAAGTCCTCTCCAGAACCTGTGTTTGGGTTCTGGGAAGGAAGTGTGGCATGGTGTGCTCTGACCCTGCTGATGGTCCTGGCAGTGACACCACAGGGATGGGATGGAGGGAGGGGACACCGCTGTGGTTTTGAGGCTTTGAATGAGGTCTCATTCCTCCCCTCTGCCAGAGCCCTCCCTTAATGGGAATATGTGGTGAAACAAGAGTTGTTAAAGCTCTCCTTGCACTTGGGCTTTTGATCAGGGAAGTATTAATTACGTTTGAAAGCAAAGGAGAGAGACTAATGAAGGGGAGATCAAAGGGAGCAGCAAGCTGGCTGAGTTCAAAACCACAACTCACTGTGAGGGACCTGCCCCAGGATCCACCAGGAAGGTCCTTGGCCTCATCTGGGCTGTCAAAGATGATCCCTCAAAGGCTGGATCCACCATGAAGTACTTCATTGTGTGACCTTGGCTGCCAGCTATGCTAATTGTAGGATCAGAAAAGGGGTTATTCATTATTTAGCTGGGGAAGGGTGTGGGGCTTTGGAGCTTTTGGGTTGCATGGGCCAGAGAGGCAATGTTGGCTCCAAGGAGGTTGTGGAGCCCCCAGACACCAGGCAATGACCTGGGACCAAGGGAATGGGGAGAGGTTTAGCTAAAAGCCAATATTGGCACAAGAACAAAGGGGGAACTATGTTTGTGTTGGCAGTGTAGGGAGGATGGATGGATTGGCAAAGCCACTGGGATGGAGACATGCTCTCAGGGACAGCTCCTCACTGCTGAGGGCTGGGAGAGGGTATTGCCTGATAATTAATTTGTTCTTTGATGGAACAAAAATGCAAATATTTGCCTTGAGCTGTATTTGGCCACGAGGGCTGTTTGAATAATGAACTGCTTACACACACGTATCCTGTCCATTCCCTGGCAGGAGTTACGGGTGCTGCAACCTATCTGGGAAGATAATTTGGCCAATGATAGGAGCTCCTGCAGGCAAGGGCTGGGTGGGAAGGGACTGAGGTGACACCTGGTGTAATCTCCAGATGTTCAGTTTCATTACTGTCTGCTTTTCTTTCCTGAGCCCTGGGTCTCCCTCTTAGAACCGTAGAATCACAGACTGGTCTGGGTTGGAAGGGACCCCAAGGGTCACAGAGCTCCAACCCCCCTGCCACAGGCAGGGCCACCAACCTCCAGGCCTGGAGCTACACAAGGTTGCCCAGGGCCCCATCCAACCTGGCCTTGAACACCCCCAGGGACGGGGCACCCACCCCCTCTCTGGGCAGCCTGTTCCAGCCCCTCACCACTCTCTCTGGAAAGAACTTCCCCCCAATATCTAATCTAACCCTTCCCTCCTTCAGCTTCACCCCATCCCCTTTGTCCTGCCCCTGTCTGGCCTTTTAACAAGCTGATTCCCCTCCTGTGTCTCTGCTCCCTTCAGGGACTGGCAGGCTGCAATGAGGTCCCCCCACAGCCTTCTCTTCTCCAGGCTGACCCAGCCCCGCTCCCTCAGCCTCTCTTTGTAGGGCAGCTGCTCCAGCCCTCTGAGCATCTTCATGGCTCCTCTGACCCCTCTCCAACAGTTCTACCTCTCATGCTGGAGGAAACCTCTTCCATCCCTTGTTGTCCTTCCCTCACACTCAGTTTCCCCTCCTTGTTTCTCACCCTTCTTGACCTCCACACTGCAGAGCAGGGATCTGCTTTGCCTTCAACAGAAAGAAGCTCCTCCTAAGATAGTTTGTTTTCTTGGACAGGCAGGATTCCCCCAGGAGCTGTATATTTTTAGTGCCTGATATTGTTTTAATCATAGTGAGGAGTGCTGCTTGGCAAATATTATTTTGGGATGTGCAAAATTAGCAATCCTGCTGTCAGGGAAGAATTGGGTAGTAGCTAATGAGTCTGGAAGCATGAGTTGGGTTGAGGATCCACCAGGAAATAAAGCAGCTTTGCATTTTCCCTCTGCCATGACAACCTTGTAGTTTGTTTATTTATTTCCTGGGGGAGGGGAGTGGTGTGCCAAGGGCTTGTATCAGAGGCAGACAAGCTGCTTCCATGCTGTAAAAGTGGGCATGACTTTGGTAGGACCTGGTCAATACATGCCTGGACTCCCTGGGGGGTTTATTCCCCAGGTGCTTCCCCATGTGTGAAGTCCTGCAGCATTTATCTGGGGTCTCTTTCTGGCCTTGACTTAATCCATGGGGCAAAGGGCTGACCTGATCCCACACCCCATGAAGCTGAGCAGAGGGTGGGCTTGTCCTTGGGTTGGAAGAATCCCAGACACAGACAGACTGGGAGAAGAGCTCCTGGGGAGCAGCTCTGCTGAGAAGGACTTGGGGATTGTGGTGGATGAGAAACTTAACATGAGGCAGCAGTGGCTCTGGCAGCTCGCAAGGCCAATGGGATCCTGGGCTCCATCAGCAGAGGGGTGGCAGCAGGGACAGGGAGGGGATTGTCCCTCTCTGCTCTGCCCTCCTGAGGCCCCAGCTGGAGTCCTGTGTCCAGAGCTGGGGCCCCCAATACAAGAAGGATGTGGAACTGTTGGAGAGGGGTCAGAGGAGCCACGAGGATGCTCAGAGGGCTGGAGCAGCTGCCCTACAAAGAGAGGCTGAGGGAGCTGGGCTGGGTCAGCCTGGAGAAGAGAAGGCTGTGGGGGGACCTCATTGCAGCCTGCCAGTCCCTGAAGGGAGCNCAGAGAGAGTGGTGAGGGGCTGGAACAGGCTGCCCAGAGAAGTAGTGGATGCCCCATCCCTGGGGGTGTTCAAGGTTGGCTGGGGCCCTGGGCAACCTTGTGTAGCTCCAGGCCTGGAGGTTGGTGGCCCTGCCTGTGGCAGGGGGGTTGGAGCTCTATGATCCTTGGGGTCCCTTCCAACCCAGACCATTCTATGATTCTATGATTCTAAGTAGCTCTGCCCTGCCAATCCCCAGCTGCCTTTGTCTCCTCCACTTCTTGGGAGGCTCTGATGAAATGCTGGGTGGTTTATTTGCACCCTGCAGCCTCAGAGTCTATCCACCTTGTGTTTTTCCAGGCTCTTTTTTCAGATTCAATGATGAGGATCCAGCCCAGACTCTGCTGCAAGACCTGGTTGGAGGCACCCCATGTATTATGGGGTCAGCAGAAAGGGTTGGGGCTCCTCAGTTGTCTTTACCTTGTAAAGTGACCTTTGTGAGTGCCAACCTGGGGTGCATGTTGGCATTAGGGGTTCCCCAGTTGGTTTCCTTCCCAAGGCTGCCTCTGCTGGGGTGATGATGCTCCAGACTAGGATGTATATGTAGAAGGGCTGTGGTGATTTGTATCCCCTGTGTCTGTGCTCAGCAGCAAGGCATTCTGAAAGACCAAGTGTATGGGATGTCACCCCTTGTACCTCCTCGTCCTGGACTTTCTGTTGGAACTGCATGTTTCAAGCCAGTTTTGTAGCTTGTGAAAAATGGATGCTGAGGGTTACCAGCAGTGCACTCTGCTCTTGGTAATTAGTTGTCTAAAATTTGCATGAATAGTCCTTTTCCTGTTGCTCATTTATAAATAGCTCATTAGGACAACCCTGCTCTGGAGTGCCTGGGTTCAGCATGAAGAGCCCAGCAGCAGGTTCCTCCTCTTGGACTCTGTGAGCCCAGGCTTGGTGCTGTTCTGCCACTGACTGCAGATGCTCCATCTGTGACTGTAGACCCATAAGGATGAACTTCATCACCACATGCTTGCCCTCAGATTTAAAGCCCACAACAGAAAGAAGTTGAAGAAACTGGCTGCTATGCTTTGGGGATGCTGCTCTGGAGGATTTGGTAGAGGAACAGGACCTCCATCCTGTAGTTTTGGGGTTTTTTTGGGGGTTTTATAGTGATTCTGGGCTCCTTGGTATATAAAGCCAGGGATCTCCTGGAGAGAGTCCAGAGGAGGCTATGGAGATGATGAAGAGCATCTCCCCTGTGAGGAAAGGCTGAGTGAGCTGGGGCTGTTCAGCCTGGAGAGAAGAAGACTAAGGGGGGACCTGATTAATGTTTATCAATATCTGAAGGATGGGATGCAGGGGGAAATGGCCAGCCCCTTTTCAGTGTCTGTGGGGACAGGACAAGGGGCAATGGCTGCAAGTTAGAGCATAGGACGTCTCCTTCCCAGGTGACATCTCAGGCACTTGTTTTATTCCCTGCTGGAGTTTATTCAGGGCATCCTCTGGCCAAACCAGACCCTTTATCACCTTCCCCACATCTGCTGTGAGCATTCAGGGGTGAGACCTCCCCCTGCCCCTCAGCACCTGCCCAAGGTGGGTTTCCCAGGAGGGACAGGTCCATCTCTACCACCTCTGCTGTTTCTCCAAATCACTGTCCCAATATCTCTCCTGATTTTCACATCTGCCTGGGGAACAGCAGAGGTAGAGTGTGAGCTGGCATCGGCTGCAAGTGTGGGACACAGGGGGAGATGGCCAGCCCCTTTCCAGTGTCTGTGGGGACAGGACAAGGGGCAATGGCTGTAAACTGGAGCACAGGAAGTTCCACACCAACATGGGGAAGAACTTTTCCCCAGTGAGGGTGAGGGAGCCCTGGGACAGGCTGCCCAGGGGGTGTGGAGTCTCCATCTCTGGAGATATTCCAGCCTCATCTGGACACCGACCTGTGCAATATGAGCTGGGGAGCTGCTTTGGCAGGGGGTTGAACCCTATGAGCTCTGGAGGTCCCTTCCAACCCCTTAGCTCCTCCTGAGCCAGTGTGGCTTACATCCCATGTCTCAGCAATCATGCTGGGAAAACCTTGTGCCTGGCTGGCTGCCTGCTGGACCATCCCCCTGCTCTCAGAGGTGAGGGGTGCTGTATAATCCCATCCCAAAGGGCTTCCCTGCCTCTGGCCTCACCGTGAGGCCCTTGCTCCCTCCTGCCCCTTCACTGCCTTTTGCATCTGGAGAGGGATGGCTTTTTATTACAGCAATTTCCCTGGATGTCATAGCCAGCCCTGAGGAGAAGTGCTTTTGAAATATAATTTGTGCATTAGCTCCAGAGCCCACTTGTGGCTCCACTGGAGCTTGAGCTTAAGTGCTGCTCTTGCTGGGGAAATGGAGGGGTTTAACAGCACCAAGGAGAGATGCAGAGACATTGGCACGTGGCTGAGTGAGCACCTGCCAAGCCTGGAGCTGCCTGAGTCCGAATGGTTCCTCTTGCAGCAGAGGTGAACTTGTCCTGGTACTTGACTGCAACCAGCCAGTCCTACCCTTAACATGAGGCTCTGGGGTCCTTGGCACTTCTTCTGGGGTTGCCATGATGTTTTGGCAGGAACAGCTGAGGGAGCTGGGGGTGTTCAGCCTGGAGAAGAGGAGGCTGAGGGGAGACCTTCTCCCCACTTCCACTGACCTGACAGGAGGGTGCAGAGAGGTGGGTGATGGTCTCTTCAGCCAGGGGACAGGAGATGGGACAAGGGGAAACGGGCTCAAGCTGCACCAGGGCAGGGTCAGAGCAGATGGGAGGGAAAAATTCTTCCCTAAAAGAGCTGTGGGGCTGTGGCACAGGCTGCCCAGGGAGGGGCTGAATCCTTGCTCCTGGGTGTGTTTAACAGATGGGTAGATGAGGTGCTCAGGGATCTGGTTTAGCACAGGTCAGGAATGGTTGGACTTGATGATCTCAAAGGTCTTTTCCAACCCTGTGATTCTGTATGATTCTGAGATAGTGCTGGTTGTACCACTGACAGATGTAGTGTCAGACTGTCTGATTTGGGGTATTTTTAAAGCCCCCAGGCAGTCTGTTTATTCCAAGCATTTCTGGGCAATGGGCAGGTGATTTCCATGAAGGGCCTTAACCCTTTCTCACCTGATGCCCTCCCCAGTGGCACTGAGGAGGCCTGCTTGTCCAAACAGATTGGAGCAGGACACTATTTGCAAAGGCCCTTGTCTGCAGTGGGGGAGTGACACTGGGACCTGGCATGGAATGCCCTGGAGCACCTGCTGATGGTGAGAAATAATGTGGGTTTTGCAGGGTTTGGTTCTTTCTGAAAGAAAGTGGGAGCATGTGGTGGCCCTGGTAGTCTCTCTGAGCTGGGTGTAGATGTACATTGGTGTTCTGCTGCCCTTAGAGCCTGTGGTGGGGTCAGGACACTGGCTCTGCTGTTGACCTGACCACCAGCCCATGTCTATCTACCCCTGTGGTGTGGTTTCTCTGTGCATGTGTTATTTTAATCTTCCTTGCAAGGGGATGGGGGGGAGAATTTAGGAATAAGTGCTCCCACAAGAGTAAGACCCCTAGAGTGTGCTCCACAGTCCCATCTCAAGTCACCTGTGAAGTCAAGATAGCCAGTGTGGTGGTTTTGGCCCTAACCAAAGGCCAAACCCCCACCAAGCCGCTCGCTCACTCCCCCCTTCAGCTGAAAAGGGGGAGAAAATAGATATTGGGAGGCTTAGGACTTGAGGTAAGGCCAGAGGGATCACTCTCCAATTAGTGCAATGGGCAAAACAGACACAGCACAGAATAAAGGAAAGAAAAGGTGATTTATTACTACTTACTACAACTACTACACCCAGTGAACCGGAACGAGATAAGAAGCGGCCAGGTCTTCAAGCACCTTCCCCCCACCCCTCCCTTCTTAGCAAACTTAAAACTCATCCTGATTTTACTCCCTTCTTCCCCCCCCAACATGGCAGGGGAGGGGCAGGGAATGGGCAGTGGGGTTCNTCCCAAGCTGTCTTCCATCTCAGCTGGGGGGGGGGCATTCCACATACACCCCCCCTTCCCCTGCGGCACCGTGGGGTCCCACCCACGCCAGAGTCGTGTCCACGACCTTCTGCAGCGTGAGGCCTCTCGATGGGGAGTCATCCCCTCACCACAGGCCTCTCAGCAGGACTCTCCCCTCCATAGGGTGCTGACGTCCAGGTCCAGACCCCCCGGCCTGGCCACCCGCAAAGTCACAAGTCCCTTGGCAAACCTGCTGAGGGTGGATCAATCTTCACAGGGCAGAGGTGTCTCTGCTCCCCGTCCTCATCCATGGGCTTCGGGGGGACACCCGTTTCACCATGGACTCCACCACGAGCTGCAGGGGAAACTTTCTCTTCACATTCTTCACCCCCCCTCCTGCAGGCCTGGCCTTGGAGTCTGTGCAGCTTGTTACATCTTCTCCCTCCCGCTCCGGTGGCAAAGTGCCCCTGCCAGCAGGTTTTTTCCCCTCTCTGTGATTCCCAGAGGTGCTGTGACCAGCTCTGATGGGCTCAGTCTCAAATTTGGCCTTGAAATACCAATGTTTTCAAAATATGGGGCTTGCAGAGAGCTGGAACTGCAGCTTACAGAAGCGAATGAAGCAGCACAGTTACACCAAACTGCAACTACAGCTAAGCCAAACCAACTGGTGCCTTCAAGCAGTTTTCAGCAACCCTTAAGGCACCCAACATCCTTCATCTTGCCTGAAGAGCTGAGTGAAACATCACCTGCTGGATTTAGTCCACTCCAGAGGTCACCAGTGTCTCTTGAGTGTAGTTGGATTCACTTCAAAGGGGGATGTGGTGGCCAAATCTGTCAGCAATGGAGAAAGGACCTACTTGGAGAGAGACAAGGTGTCTGTGGCATGGTTGTGAGTGAATGATTGTCTGGAGTCCTCACATCCAGGACTCTTCCTGCAGGCAGTAAAGTCATGCTGGGAGCATGTGAATAGGTCTAGACCTTGCCCTTGTCTGGGCTTTTCAACTTAAAGCTGGTGGGGAGAAGGGCTGGATTTACAGAGTTGGCCTCACTAAATGACCCTCAAATTCCTAATTTACAAAATGCCTCTTTAGATCCAGCTCAGATCTTCTCAAAGCTAAATCAGAGCTGTTTCTTCACTCTTTGTTGGCATGATTTAGGGTGCTGCAGCTTCCTCTCTACTCTGGTAGCTGCTAGCACAATGAACTGAATCAATCTTTCTCCATTGAGAGTGTCTTCTGCTGTTTTCAATCCTGTGCTCTGAGGTTGGGGGGTACAAGTGCTCTGTGTGCCCTGACACCCAAACCTGGATGCTCAGAGCAAGCCACCCCATGCTTCTGCATTTCAGTGACAGGATGGAACTCACCTCTCACCCTCCATTAATGACACTTCACTAGGTGATGTTACAATCAGCAGATTAAACAGGATGTCTGAGTTAAAAAATGAAGATGAGTCCCAGGAGGTGGCCACCAGTCTCCATGCAGGGGAAGATCATTTGGTTTTGTGAAGAGACCATGAAAATGGGCTGAGGGAACCCATGTGCCACCCCAGCTACTGTTCCCTGCTTCCTCCATGGGGACATGGAGTCCTGTGTCCAGAGCTGGGGCCCCCAATACAGGAAAGGTGTGGAACTGTTGGAGAGGGGTCAGAGGAGCCACGAGGATGCTCAGAGGGCTGGAGCAGCTGCCCTACAAAGAGAGGCTGAGGGAGCTGGGCTGGGTCAGCCTGGAGAGGAGAAGGCTGTGGGGGGACCTCATTGCAGCCTGCCAGTCCCTGAAGGGAGCTTATAAGCAGGAGGGGATTCAACTTTTTAAAAGGGCAGATAATGGCAGGACAAGGGGGATGGATTAAAGCTAAAGGAGGGAAGGGTTAGATTAGATATTAGGGGGAAGTTTTTTACAGAGAGAGTGGTGAGGGGCTGGAACAGGCTGCCCAGAGAAGCAGTGGATGCCCCGTCCCTGGAGGTGTTCAAGGCCAGGTTGGATGGGGCCCTGGGCAACCTTGTGTAGCTCCAGGCCTGGAGGTTGGTGTCCCTGCCTGTGGCAGGGGGGTTGGAGCTCTGTGATCCTTGGGGTCCCTTCCAACCCAGACCATTCTATGATTCTATGACACATCTATAGCCCAGGTCCACCAAAAATCACCCCAAGCATATGGGGGGGGAGGTTTGCAACCAAAGCTGTGACTCAGGCCCTTGATCTGGAGATGAGACAGCACAGTATCAGGGTGGGTGCTCTGGACTGGGCAGAATGGAGAGCAGAGCTTCTAGGGATGCGGTGCCACCAGGGAGCAAAGCTGCAGGTGGTTTTAGGCTGTTGATTTGGGGTTTTATTTTGCACAGGTTCCCATTGGATCTGCAGGCACTTTGAGCTTGGCCAAAATTCACCAATGAAACAAAAGCTGCAGTTGCAGCAGCATCCTTTGCTGCTGGCCACCTCTGTTTCCAGGAGCAAGCTGGGGCAAGTGGAGCTTTTCCAGTTGGACTGGTATGCTTATAGCTGAGAAAACTGTGCACAAAACAACTTTTCTGGGAAGAAAAACAATTATTTCCCCCCTCTAAATACATATCTCTGGTTAATGCTAATTGCATATCTCTGAATATTGCTAATTGCACACAACCTCAGGGAAGACATATGTAGATAATAATACCTCTGTTTTCAAATATCCTCATGAATATGATGGAAATGCCTCAGTTTCATCCCTTTCAACACTCCCTCTTTCTCACAAGGCTAACAAGTGTGTTTTGGGGGGGGGAAAGTGGGGCTGGAGGAGCCAATTTCCAGCAGGTGATGTAGGCCGTGCTCCAGTTTTTCTTTCTCCAGTGAGCAGCTGTGGTACCTTTCTCCTTCCAAAGCCAGTCATGGCCAGACCTGTGACTGCCACATCATGCTTGATCTCTGAGAAGAGGTCTGATGAACTGGGAAAGCACTGGAGCTCATAGTGAGCCTTCTTGGAACAGGCTGCCCAGAGAAGTAGTGGATGCCCCGTCCCTGGGGGTGTTCAAGGCCAGGTTGGATGGGGCCCTGGGCAACCTTGTGTAGATCCAGGCCTGGAGGTTGGTGTCCCTGCCTGTGGCAGGGGGGTTGGAGCTCTATGATCCATGGGGTCCCTTCCAACCCAGACCAGTCTATGATTCTATGATTCTGTGATTCTTCAGCCCATGGCTGCCACTTGTGCTGCCCAGATATTGGTCTCAGAAGACTTGGCTGTGAGTACCTGCTTTTGGGCAGATACAGGGAGATGGATTTAGGGATAAGTAACTCTTTTGGGGAGTGGTTGCCTTGGGAGCCATGCAGGTAGGATGCAGACCATCTGGCTGGCCTCTATGATGTTTGTCCCCTATGCACATCTCTAAATGGCATGACAAGGGGGAATGGATTAAAGCTAAAGGAAGGAAGGGTTAGATTAGATATTAGGGGGAAGTTTTTTACAGAAAGAGTGGTGAGGGGCTGGAACAGGCTGCCCAGAGAAGAAGTGGAGGCCCCATCCCTGGGGTTGTTCAAGGCCAGGTTGGATGGGGCCCTGGGCAACCTTGTGTAGATCCAGGCCTGAGGTTGGTGGCCCTGCCTGTGGCAGGGGGGTTGGAGCTCTATGATCCATGGGGTCCCTTCCAACCCAGACCAGTCTATGATTCTAGGAAATCAAGCTCTTTGCTTTTCTAGATGGTCTCAAAGACCTTCCAGAAATTATTTTCTCTGCTCCCCACCCCATTTGTTTCCATTCCCCCAGGGATCATAGAATCACAGGGGTTGGAAGGCACCTCCAGAGCTCATGGGGTCCAACCCCCTGCCAAAGCAGCTCCCCAGCTCATATTGCACAGGTCGGTGTCCAGACAGGGCTGGAATATCTCCAGAGAAGGAGACTCCACACCCCCTGGGCAGCCTGTCCCAGGGCTCCCTCACCCTCACTGGGGAAAAGTTCTTCCCCATGTTGGTGCAGAACTTCCTATGCTCCAGTTTACAGCCATTGCCCCTTGTCCTGTCCCCACAGACACTGAAAAGGGGCTGGCCATTTCCCCCTGCATCCCATCCTTCAGATATTGATAAACATTAAGGTCCTCCCTTAATCTTCTTCTCTCCAGGCTGAACAGCCCCAGCTCACTCCTCCTTTCCTCATAAATGCAGAGAAGTCCCTTGCCACCACTCTGGTCCCTTCCTGGCTGTGTGAACCCTGTGTTCCAGTGCCAGGGGGGGACAGAACAGACGTACAGCTCATATATGGGAATCTGGCTGTCTCCAAGGCTGGTAAATATAGCTTCAGCAGGAGCATGTCGGCATGTGTGTGACAGTCTGTGCAGCCAAGCTCTATTTTTAGGAGCACTGGCAAAGGACACACACACACAGGGATCTAATCACAGCTTCTCCCAGGCAAATGTTCCTGTTCTCTGGGTTTCAAGCCATGCTTATCAATTTCCTCCCCATTGTTTCCTTCCCTTCTTCTCTGACGTGGCAACCCGGCTGCGCAGAGAAGGGACAACATGAGCTGCCATGGGAAAGAAAGGTGGGAGGTACCTGTGGTGGGAGTAGGATCTGCCCCCCAAAAACTAGGGGATGCTCTTCTAGACCATTCCTCATGGGGAGAGCTTGGGGGATACTCCATGGGTTGAGTGGAAAGGTGGGAAGCCTGCTTTCACCGTGGGGGAGTGAGGGTGGGTGGGATGCAGGGAGAGAGGAAGGCTGAGGGCTGGGATAAAAAGGACCATCCTCCAGGCTGTGATTAAATGGTGTTGGCAGGAAGGGGCTGTTAATTTATTAAGACTTGCAAGATAGCCATTTTTTTCCTTGGTGTGTTTCCCTCTTGGTGTGGCCCTCCAGGGAAGAGATGACATTAGTGGTCACTGGAGGTCCTGGTGTGTATCTGGGCTTGGTTGTGCTCAGTGCTGAACAACTCCAAACTTTCTAAGCTCTCTTGAGAAGACCTCTTTCCTTCAACTGTGCTGGCCACAGCTCCCCTTAAAACAAATACTTGGCTGGATTTAATCCACCCCAATGCCTGGGGAAGCCACACATGGTTGAATTTTGCAGGGCAACGACCTCCAACACCCCCACATCTTGAGGGAAGATGGGGAATAGGTGTGTGATAACCCCCATGCCAGCTCTGAGGCATAAATATTTCCATTAACGATGCACCTTGGCCAAGAAAAGGGTCTATTTTTTTATTCCTCTGGCCGATTTGCAGGCAGCAGGGAGACAAAGATTCCCAGGGTGTCTCCCTGACTCATTAAGTCGTCAGAAGCAATTAATTTAACCCCTCACTTCCTCCATTTGGAAGGACAAGGGATTATTAATTGCCCTCGGTGGTGGCAAAGATGGATGAAGCCAGTTAATGCTCACTCTGGGCTTTCCTTATGGTTTCTGTTTGCTTCAGATAATGAAATTAAACCAGTTTGCTTCCCCCCCTTCCTGAATTCTGTGGAAATCCTGGTGGTTTTAGCTAAAATGCTCCTTGTCTGGCACTAACAGAGGAAGGAAAAATTCATCATGGTCTAAACAGGGCTGTGGCATGTGGATTTTGGATGGGGGGGGGGCAAAAATGTGTTTCTTAGAGCTGGCTAAAAAAAAATAGGCTTTTTTTTTTCTTTAGTTGAGTGGTGTGAAGATATAAAGAATATTCTGAAGTGGAATTAGCATTTTTTTAATAATTCTGGGCAAAGGGGACCATTGAAATTGTCTTAGCAGAGACACTGGTGCCGTTTGCTTTGATGGGAGGTCAAATTTTGATGCTGAAATGAAGTTTGAGCTGTTTTGTCAAGCTGAAAGCCATCTTAATTTAAGAAAAAATAAGCTTAAACAGGCCTTTTACATTTTTTTCCCTTGCAATTTTACTGCAAAAGGCAAAGTGGGTGTTTGTCAGGGGCGATAAATTTGTTTTGTTGTTTCTTTGGAGGGGTTTTTTTTTTCCCCCCTAGGAAAGGATGGTGGTGACCAGCCTGGCTAAAACCTAATTCTAGGCTTAGACTGGAAAAAAAGGCAACATGGGATGTAATGTGGAAGTGATGGCATCAGAAGACCCCATCCCTGCCAGCCCTCCGTTCCTCCAGCTATGCCAAACCCCAAAGAAATCTATTTTCTAACTGGACTATTTGCTTTCCTTTACCATTTACCATAAACACAGCTTTTTGTCTCATAGCAGAGATGCACTCTCGCTTTTCTAAGCCCGTCTTAAGCACCACTTCTTACATCAATGGCTTTAAATGAAGAAAAAAAAAAAGCAGCTCTTTTGAATACAAATGTGGCATTTACTTCCTTAATGCCTCTCTGGCGCTAAGCTACCTTCAAACCCATCAGAGACACTTTAATATATTGAAGAGAACTCCCCTCATTTTGATGCTAATGCAGCATTTCATGCAGATAATGTGCTTGAATCATGCGCTGAAATACATTAAAGGTGAAATCTAGAGCTTCAAGGAACCGCTGGTGGCTCAGCTCTTTTCCTCCTTCCCATTGCATCTGCAAGCTGGGGCTTGCCAAGCTCCTTGGCAGGTCCAAGGCCAAGTTTGTCCTCTATCATTTGGTTAATGTATTTGAATTTAATACAAATGTAATTAAAAACAACCCCAAACCAAACAACAAATCACTTTTTGTTTGTTTGTTTTTAATGCCATTTCATTGCAATGAGGTGTTCAGGTGTGGGTCTCCTTGCTGCAGGGTGCTTTGAAGGACCAAATGGGCTTTACCAGCTCATGGAGAAGCAGTTTTGAAGGGCCTTTAAGCATAGTGGTCTGGATTTGGCCTCCAGCATCCTTGTGCCATCACATGTTAAAAGCCAGAAATGAGTTTTTAAACATAGAGCATTTTGGTTTGTTCCTCACAAGCCTCCTCACCTCCCCTTGGTCCACCTCCCCTTGGTCCACCTCCCCTTGGTCCACCTCCCCTTGGTCCACCTCCCCTCTGTCCACCTCCCCTCGGTCTACCTCCCATCGGTCCATTTCCCCTCGATCCACCTCCCCTCGATCCACCTCCCCTCGATCCACCTCCCCGTGGTCCACCTCCCCTTGATCCATCTCCCCTTGATCCACCTCCCCTTGGTCGATCTCCCCTTGGCCTCCTTTATTGTTGGGAATTGCTGATCCCACATGAATATTTCATGATGTTCCTGTCGTGCTTGATGGCATCACTTGGGTGTCCTCCAGTGATGGGAGAGTGTTTGCTGCTTCTATTCACTGTCCAAATTCAAAAGTAATAGTAAGAAAAGCTCTGAATTTGGGTCAACATGAACTGAATTATTTTTTTTGGGGGGGGGAAGGGAAAAAACCATTTTTATTAAAGTTTCCATTTTGGGTCAGCAGGTGTCAGAGGACCTGCCAAGAAATTTCTGGTTAAAATGAACTGAATTTCTTTGTGGAAACCTCATTTTGTTTTGAAGAACTCAAAGGCAGGTGTGTCAAGGCTTGGAAATCCCTTAAACTGAGCTTTGCTGGGACTGTGACATCAAAAAAAATAAGAAGAAGAAGAAAAAAAGAGGCTGATTTCTGCTGAAACTCCTGTGATCTGTGTCTGTAAATGCCTGGGGGACCCAGAAGAACTTCATCCTCAGCTGGACATATCTGTGGCCAGCATTTACTGCTCTAAATGGGGTCTATTGGTGGAATAATGCCCTGCAAAATTGCTTGCTGGTGCAAAGGGGAGCAGGCAGAGGCTCTTCACTCTGCTCTCACAGATTAGGGACTTTCCTCTTAATCAGTGCCACTCACTAACGAGCAGACATCCCTCCAGTGAAGCCTGAGGAGGGGCAAAGGGGAGCTGTTAGCTGTGATACATGCCCTGTGGAGCAGCTTCGTGTCTTCCCTAGAAGGAAAGGAGCCATCCAGAGGGACCTTGACAGGCTGGAAAGATGGGACAGGGGAACCTAATGAGGGTCAACACTGCCAAGGGTCAGGGGCTGCACTTGGGCTGGAAGAATCTCTGACACAGATACAGACTGGGAGAAGAGCTCCTGGGGAGCAGCCCTGCTGAGAAGGACTTGGGGATTGTGGTGGATGAGAAACTTCCCATGAGCCAGCAGTGGCTCTGGCAGCTCGCAAGGCCAATGGGATCCTGGGCTCCATCAGCAGAGGGGTGGCAGCAGGGACAGGGAGGGGATTGTCCCTCTCTGCTCTGCCCTCCAGAGGCCCCATCTGGAGTCCTGTGTCCAGAGCTGGG
>VZTU01015969.1:0-10328 GCA_013400835.1 Zapornia atra
CTCTGAGATCTGGTAGTGTAGAATTCATGGATTTTGAAAGGCTATAAAAATGGTAATGCACTGGTTACGAGAAAAATAATTACATCATGAATAGAGACTTCAAGAAGAATATTGAAGCAATACCAGAATGGATTGGAGAACATACAAGACCGACCTAAAGTCATTGAGACACTGGGGGTCAGAGATAACAGTTTCTGATCTTGAAAAAAAATCTGAGGACGTAAATCAATGAAGATAACAGCAAAATTGAAGGGAAGGGTCAGAAATATTCAGTAACAGAAAACTATTAGTGCAAAGAAGGTAATTAAGGTGTTCAAACAACAAAAATGAAAAATTTTCAGAAAGTGTGCAGAAGGAAGTTAGGTGGCAATCAGAATCATAATAAAGGCAGTTGAAATGAAAGAAGCTAATGGAGCTATGGGTGCCCAGTACCTGAGAAAGTTTGTCTAACCTGTTCTAAAAAGCCTCCAATAAAAGAAATTCCATCACCTCCCCAGGCAACTGCTTCCAGTGATTCAGCTTTATTATGAGAAGTTTTTCCTGATACCCAGCCTAAACCTCCTCTACTACAATTTAAGTCCATTACACCTTCGCTGCCTACAGTGCATGCAAAGGAAAGATTGTTGCCCTCTTGATTGCTACTAACCTTTTGCATATTTGAAAGTTATTATTTTGACTCCTTTCCATAGTCTACTCCAATTTCCTTGACTTTTCCTTGTAGTTATTTTTTCTAAGTCTCTGATTGCTCACATTGTTATCTAGATTATCTCTCCTTGGGTCCTCCTTGAGCTGCAATGCTACAGACCAGCCACGGTACTTAGTGAAGCCCTTCCCAATGCCAAGCAGAGCTTGGCTTACAGATGTAACATATGGACAATATGGATAATCCAAACTTGGAAGTAGCAAGGGGTAAAAAACCCCCCAACTTTTCTAGGAAAGCAAAATTACAAAATCAGGGCTGAGAGTTCTAAAAACACCAACTCCTCACATACATATCTCCTTCTAAGGGTCAGGTTGCAAAAAAACCCCATGTGACCATTTCTAAATGACATTGAAAAGAATGAACAAAGTAGGTGACTCTAAACTATATTTCTGCTAATTTGAGTCCAGCTACAGTTTTTGCAGTCCCTGGAATAATTCAGAACAACCTGCAACTTGCTCTATGTAATCATGGTGGAACTGGCTTGCAGGCTATATCCTACACCTGGCATTACAGCCTTCCTCACCACCTTCCTCAGCTCTAACAATGACAAAAATAGAAACATGGATTAGCCAGTGAATCTACTCTTCCCCATCCAGGAGAATGTCTGGTTTTCCAACAAGTACCATTTTTAAAACAAGATTTATAATATATAATTATTATATTAAGTTCTTTGAAGTTCCCAGAGTTCAGCTTACCAACATCTTTGTGTGAGGAACAGCTGCAATGTTCTAAATTATATAGCATAACTTTTTAAGTAAACAAGAAGTGTAAGTATAATGGTCTTTGATAGCTCCTGTTTCCAAATATGTATTGCCTTTAGGGTCACTGATAACAAGATTACCATTCTAGGGACAATTTCATCATGCTCTTTAATAAACTGTTATATTCTTACAAGGGGACTGAATTTATCCTCTGACACTGAGACTAAAATTAGGAACTGAGAATATAAAGAGACAATCTGATGACCTGTAACAAACAGTTGGGAAGAAACTGTTCCTTGATATTAGACATTATGTCATCAAAATAATGCAGGTGTGATGCTGATGAAGCATACAACTAGTTTCATTTTGCACAAAATAATGAAGTATGCTTAGGTTGCTGTTTCAAAAATTACTCATTGAATTAATCAAATTAAACAAGAAAGTGAACACAACTTAACTGGATTTATTTGTAAAGCAAGTTAAAAAGTCATGACATTTTATTGGCAGGAGAAAACAGCAACACCACTTATTAGTATAAACTTCAATTACCTTAACTCCACAAACCCCTGGTACAGGATTTTCATGTGTTTTAATGAGTCGCTCTGATTTCCCATAGCCAGTCTTGGTATAATGATAGCTAAAGCTGTTGGTGCACACATTAAAATTCTTTTACTCAAATAAATCAGAAATAATGGCTGATGTTTGCTTCAGACTTAACAGAAATGCCTGAAATTGAAAATTTATTTAATGTATCACACTTACTGCCTACTAGAGAAACAAATTGGGAAGGGCAAAGGCTATTTCTAATGCCTGAAAACCCTCTCAGTCAGCAGGAAACTGAAGGAATATGATGCAGATTAAAGTTTTTTGAAGGAATTAATATCAAGATACTGCCATTTTGTTCGCAAAACACGAAGAAAGCTAGATTGGCTGGTAAGGACTCTGAAGCCCAAAATAACAGAGATTCAACTCTCTTCTGTGATGTTTTCAGGAGTTTATTTTTATATGCTACAAATTGCTGCTACCTGAAAACAGACTCAAATATTATCAGTTGTATTATAAGTATCTAAACTAGGAAGTCCTTTTAAGTAGAGAACATATACCCTTATTTTTTTGGATATGCTTTCTAAACACTGGGGAAAAAATGCCTCACTACTGCAAACTAAAACTCTACAGCCAAACACTTGTTCTGGTTGTTTACAGATAAATGCAAAGAATAAACCAAAAGCTAACCAAATGGCATACTGGAATTACCAAATAGATAATCATCGATATGGACATGCATCACCCATCAGTATTACTACAGAATGCCAGCTGTACAAACCCACCATCCTGTAAGCCAGGTGTCATTAATGAACAGCAATCTTACTATGGGAGAGTTGCAGCAATGTCTGGAACAGTTCAATGACATTAGACTGTGCCCAAAGGATTCACGGATCAATACAATATCATTGGAAGTGCCAGAGTTATTGCAATGTCAATAAAAGTACGTGGTGCCGGGGTGCATCATGCCACCATTACAAATGGAACCCCTGGTGTATCAGTGCAAGAGCTCTGCAATCCTGATGGAACGTTTTGATGAGAGTTACTCTATGTTCCTCATTTTTACCAAAAGATCTTTAACTTCAAAGGATCCCTATGGACATCAGATACCACAGAATTATTAAAATAGTTTAATGATTCTAACTTCATACAATACAATGAAATTATAAATACTTCACACTGTCCCATTGTTTAAGCATTGCTTCCTGGAAATACATGTGTGATCCAAACTCCCTTCACTCCAAAAGAGAGTTGAGTATGCAACTATAAATTTTTGTGTCCTTCCACAAACTGACTACAGACCAGGAATAAAAGCTTAATATAGCTCTTTCTTACAGAATATACATCAAAGGACAATCAATACCCTGAATCGCATTCATTTAATCCTCAGCACAATGCTTTGTTTTGATATAGATCAGTATATTGTAATTCCAAGGAAACTTTGAATGGACTTCATTCTCTGTATAACTATGTATTAATTAGGAAAAAAACCACTATGGATACTGAATACTAAACAATTACAAGAAAATGCTAGGCTAGGAAGAAAAAGGTAATGAGAACTGTAAAATATAATTAAAATATTTTAGCATCTACTTCTTTTAGTGCTAAATAAAAGATATGAGAAAAGAAAATGTGGCTGTTAACTTGTGATGTTTACTTCTAAAGTTTAATTAAAAAATCAGTAAGTAAGGAATTAGAGTTTGGATGCCTCAGCTCCCATTCATTGCTTCCCTCTGAAAAGACAACAGAGAAAATGTTCCTAGATACTGGTGTAGAGAAAATTACATCAGATTCAAAAAAAGTGAACTTTTAACTACAGTGCAATGTGTCCTCAGCCTGCAGAGCTGGAGAGGACTTCTGTGCCAAGATAAAAGGTGATGGAAACATGGTGATACTGGTGAAGAATGTGGGAGTTCTGGTATTTGGTCAGAAAATAACAAAGCTTCTTCAAAGAGATTTTTTTTTCTTTTTTTTTTTCCCCACTATCCCAAGTATTTAAATGATGCCAGCAAGAACAATTGTGATTGCTTCCTATACAGCAGCAGGACAGCGCGCTCCAATTTGATAAGTACTCAAGAGCTGATTCTTTTTCTTTCTGCTATGAATCTGTTTTTCACATTGCTCACTTCTCCATGAACCTCAGAGATTTGATAGAGTGTATTTAATCTTCCATTGAAAGAGGCTATTGAGAAAAGTAAGAGAAGCTTTGAATTTAAGAGGAATTGGCAGCAATGAAAAGTACAATCTTGAAAGATTTCAGAGCTATCACACCTCATTCCCAGGTCCCACCGTAAATAAGATAAAGTAATAACTGTAAACACAATATTGTAAATAAAAGTAAAGGAATAGAGGATTACGATCTACCAGAAGCCCAACCTAGATTACATATTCATTATTATCCACATATTGTAATTCTCCCTCTATTTTCAGGTGAAACTTCCAGAATCCATTTCATGCATTATTACACTATTCCAATATCATATTGCCTTGCATATTATCATTTCTTTTCCAATGTACTGCAATTACAATAAAAGAATGCCGTAACGTAGCCATTATCTACAAACAAAACTATGCAGCGTACTCTGTGTTCTTTAAACCTGCACGTATACAACACAACGTTGAAATGTGACTCACAGCTGCTTTATTTATTTGTTTGTTTCTTTGCTGTAATCTCTGTTAATTAAGATAGATGTTAACCAGGGGGCACTGTGCACTCGAAGGACTGAGTGTGAGGTTCGCTCCCTCCTAAATGCCTTCGTCTCGCATTCCTTCAGCTCACATCCATCAGGAAAGGACTGCCAGGTGAGCCGACTGTCACTCCAGCCCAGGCTAATAGATTCTCCAGTGGCTTTTGTTACAGCTCATGTCATGCTATTAAAACTCTGCGCCTTGAAAATGGCATAACATATGTAGCTGAGACTTGTCAGCTCCAGGTAATCAGACGCTGCTTGGTTTCAGAAGCAGATGCAGATGAGACTAGCAATATAAATATGCAAATCACAATGGTCCCTTGTCAGCACCACTGTTCCTACCTCTAATGGCCCTCGTAGAAAGTCTGTTTGCTCAGCTCCTACTTCCAGTGCTACATCGACAGAAGCAAAGGGGCGGCTGGCCATCTGCTGTCGCTCCCGCATAAGTTGCTGATGAGGAAAAAATGATGTTTTAACAAAACATTAAAAAATGCACCAGATATTAGTTTGCCCTACTATACTTCCCAATAAAACATAAGAATGCAAATAGCATGCAAGTAGTCATATTTGTAATATTAAAGGGAGAAAGTTATGCTAAATTTTCATCATCTATATTTACTCGAGAACTCTGCCCAGAGGGCTTATGTTGCCTACAAATGATCTTTCAGCTTGAACTCTGATGAAATCTCTAAATTAAAGCTTCCCTAACTGACTGTTCACTCTAAATAACTTCGCTATGTGTGCAAGTGGGAAGCATATATAGGAAATGGTTGGTAAAAATAGTTGAAGTCTAATTCCACTGATAATGCACGCACTAGAACACCTGCCAAGAACAAGTCCACTTGGCCTTCCAATTTTCATACTTCACTACTAAGCCAGATGGAGTTAATAGTGTCAGGACTCATAATTTTCATCTTTTCTGCAGTTACTTATATATGAAGAATAATGTGTCAGGATTGGGAAGCCTGCATCAGTGTATTTGAATACCATCAGCTATGCTCACAGAGCTTGTATAATCCCTTCCAATCATACCAGTGTGCACAGAAGTCTCAGGCAAAACCACAAAGCTAACTCATATTTCTTCCTCAATCTGTAATTATAATGCTTATTAAACCATGATGAATAAAAATGATGACCAGCACTAGATATTACAGATCTTACTTCACTGGTTCAGTGCAACTAATAAAAGCATTATTAAATATTTAAAGTGAATGAGTCGTGCAATTAAAGTCGTGTGCTACTTCAACTGAACAGGATGTCACAGCATCTTGAAGAGACAAAATGCTTGCAAAAATGTTTTATTAGAAAAGATCTAAGTTTCATTTTCTTCTCATATTTTTCCCTATTGTATCTCTGGAAAGCTTAAAACATTAGAAACCGGTATTTGAATGTAAATGACACTAGCACTGTGACGTACTGTTCATAAAAAGCCTTTGAAATAATAAAAGGTATGCAAGCAAATATTTGCTGGCGGCTTACTAATAAACATTCTTGATTTGAGGTCTGTTACAAAGCAACAAACTCATTTTGTAACACTGCTCATGCATTTTTTTTTTTCTTGACTTGCATTTTAAGATGTTTATAGAAATTCAAAGCATCACTTGTAACTTTAAAGTCAGAACAGTACAGTTGTCTCCTAACCATAGTCAGGCCTGTGTTTCATAAGCAGGCAGTGTAGTCATAGGCACCTGTGCAAAGGGGCTCCCATTATACCATACCAAGAGGATAATTGATGTGTCTGTGACTAAAACTGCTTGGTTTATATTCAGAATAAATAAAAGCCTAGTAGGAATATCTAGATGGTTAAAAATGTTTTTAACCCTTTTTTTAACATTTTAACAATGAAACTGGTGGTCTCTGACCTAGATCTGCGCTGATTTGCATCAACACAATACATTCATAGATTTTACAGCCAGAAAGAACAATGACCTTCTAGTCTTAACAACTTTCAAAGACCACAAAAGTTTAAAGCATAAAATACCATGTCACTACATGCTAAAATTACTATAACCAGCTCATTTTCTCCCTAAAATAACAAAAATTTAAGAAAACAATGTTATTAGAGCAGTCCTACCATATGGAACTCATTACAGTATTGTACGTCTACACAGCTATTGGCAAATGCTTTCTTTTTAATGGGAAACCAAATGTTTTAAACAAACAGAATTGCTTAAGGAAAGTATTTAAATGAGCAGAATAACCTATGATCCAAATGCACAAATGATTATTTAAAAGATTTACTTAATACAGACTATAAAGTGATGTGTATTTGATATGCTCTCTGGTTTTTTAAGGATAGCAGTTTTCTTCACCTCTGCTTCCTTCCATTCACAAGGCAGTCACTGTAATTTTGATGCTCTAATTTGTGAAGATTTTTAATTAGCTCTGTAAACAAGAATGAAAACTTTAAAATCTTGGGCTGCCCAGGAAGTGCTGCTGAGTTTGGCAGATGAGCACTTGAACATCAAAGTGCCCTATTCAAAGTGCTGCTGTTTGCTTTTCAGCATTTTAAAACTCCTTGTAAGCTGCAGAACAGGAAAAATAAGATGCAATGAGAAGTAGAGAAAAATTATCTTTAAAATCAGGGGGTTTTGGGCTGGAAAAGGTCACTAAATCCCACCATCTGCACACTATGTCAAGCCTGGGTCAAAGGAAAAGTTCTAGTTTTAGAAAATCTTGTAAATTAGATTACTCCATGGCAGGTGGCATTCAGGTGTGACACCCTGTGCTCCCATCATGCGCCACTTGCATGTTGCCCATACAGGATAGGGAAATTCCTTTAATTCAGTCATAGGCCAAGAACCAGGGAAACTGTCTAAACATGGGTATTATCAGAAGAGTGAAAGAATTCGTACCTTTTTCTCAACAGTGAAAGAGACTACAAAAACCCCCAGAGATTTCATCACAGCTGAGGTAGAATAAACACGTGATAGTGGAAAGTGGAACTATGTTGGCATTACTATCTACTCATATTTAAAAAAAATTACTGCATCTAAAAATCATGCAAAAAGTAAAAAATGCCTTCAGTAACAGGGACACAGAGAATATATGGATATTATTAAGATTTAATATTTACATATTTTATCACACATTTAATTTATAATGTTAAGAATTAAGCACATGCCTAAATACTCACTTAAAACTATGGGAAATTCAAAACATCACTTTTTCAGCATAGAACTGAGAAATTTAATGAGCATTATTTGACTGAGCAGACAACCGATTTCAAGGTCTACCATAATTTTAAATCTCATTAAGTCTAAGAGTATTGACAAGATGATTTTTTTAGGCATCCCTATTATTCTGCAACAATTTCAAAGTATTTCTTTATATCCTATTGAAAGTTTTTCTTGTAAATAATTGTATTTGTCATCAGTGAAGAACAGTAAGATATTAGTATAATACTATATATTGTAGTGCATATACTGTGTACTATATAATTTATATAGTATAAGTATACTATATGGTATAGACATTACTATAATACTGTGATACTATACATTAGCTCAATTTCTCCCTCAAAGCCTATATAATTTGAGATAATTTCTTAGAAAGCAACATTTTGGCAGAATTAGTCCCCTGTCACGGAAATATACATTTAACCTGATTTTCCATGGACACACAGACAACTTTGCTCACAGACCACGTTAATTTTGAGTTTTGGTGTGCTAGTCAGATGAATACCTTTGAAATGGGACCAGCTTCCCCTTATAGAAGTATATCACAGGAAAATATTTGCCTGGGTATACAATTTAATTTTAGCATTGATCAAAAAAGTTACCATGGGGAATATTTCTGCTCTGATCAATGCAGTTTGGTGGGAATTCAAACATTCTATAAAATCTTATGTAATCTTCTATGAGAAAATGTTTCCTGCAAAGTTATTATTTAAGTAGAAATGTTTCACTTTTTTTTTGTTTCACTTTTTTTTTTTTAATTTTGTTTCATAATATTTACACTTACTTTCAAAATATTTTACTGCCTATATAGTATTCATGTATAATAAAATATTCAACACAAAACACATAGTGCAATGCCTTAACATGAACAGAATACAACACTTCAGCAATCCAAGGCTGACATGTTTCAAACCTTTTGTATTTTAAGACGTGTTGCCATTTTGCTTCTTTTTCCTATTTAGAAGGGTTTTTTTGGTCTTGGTTTGTTTGGTTATTTTTTTAATTTTTTCCCCAGACTTGGCTTCTCATGTGGAATAGGATACTGACTAGGACTGCTTTTTCTATGCTCATCTTTTCATCTTCCAGCATAACTGTCCTAGAAAAGTCCTAATTGAAAAAATCCGTAACAAAACCCCAACCCTAATAAAGTACACGAGACGTCAGGAGCTAGGACAGGTATACTTTCCCTTTGTTGTACAGTAACAGGCATTCTTGAGGGACTGATAGATCAGGATAGCTGAAAAGGATGAGACTATTTTAGTGCCATAATAGGATGACTAGAAAAATCCTTTCAAAGATCTTTCTGTTGCTGCCTGGCACCCTTACAGCTAGTTCAGCCCTTTGGCAACCAAGGTCCATGTCAGAGTGTGCCATAAAGCACACACCAAGAAGTGTGCATTCCCAGGTTCACAGGGCAGCTTAATAAGGGATAAGCAGGTGGCAAACACTTGTAAACATTATCAGAAAACTTCTGATTGCCAGGCCATAGAATTTTTCCTTCAGGCTGTTTAGAGACAGGCAGTCCCAGTACCCTATTTCAGAAATAAAGAAGGGTATGGCATGTGAAAGGGTGCCTATTATTTCATCAACAGCAACAACTGCCTAGGTTTTCTATGTTGTCTTCCTTCGTACACTTCTTTTTTTGTTGTTGTTCTTTCTGAGATTGGATCACTACCAACATTGTACCGGGACATCCGGGAGTTTTTCAAGATGAATATTCAAAACTGCAAAGAATGGTAATTCAACAATCTCTCTGGCAACTGCTGTCCAGTCCTGTGTTGTATTACCCTCCTGGTGTCAAAGACTTTCCAAATGTCTAATCTGAAATTCCTATCCACTTACTCATCACCCAGCTCTGATCTATCTGCAGTTACAACTTGGTTTCCTCCTCTCCAGCTTCTCTGCTGTCAACTGCTAATGAGAATAGCACCAAAGGGTACAAGAAAAGCACTAGCAATGCCAATGCATTAAGACTGGGCTTTATAGGAAAAGTGTTTACAATGAGGAAAAATATCAAAACCTCACAGAGAATTGCATTGACTAATTTCTCACCACATTTGAAAAACTGCAAGAGTTTAAAAACAAAAAGAAAAAGGTAAATAATGTGGGTCCCCTGCTGAACGAGGCGGGTGTCCTAGTGATGGGGGATGTTGAGAAGGTGGAGATACTGAATGCCTTCTTTGCTTTGGTCTTCACTTCAAAGACCACTCGGGACCCCTGGACACTGGAAGAAAGTAAGAGAGTTTGGGAAATGAAGAGCTTCCCTCTGGTTGAGGTGGGGGTTGGTCCAGGAGCGTCTCAAGTGATTAATGCACATAAATCCATGGGCTCGGATGGGATGCATCCACGTGTGCTGAGGGAGCTGGCAGAGGTGATTGCTGAGCCACTCTCTATCATCTTCCACAGGTCTTGGAGAATGGGAGAAGTGCCTGAAGACTGGAGGATAGCCAATGTCACTCCGGTCTTTAAAAATGGCAAGGAGGANTGGCAAGGAGGATCCGAGCAACTATAG
>VZTU01015973.1:7705-40455 GCA_013400835.1 Zapornia atra
GGGGCCCTCCCGCCGCGCCGCCATGCCGCGCCCGCCACCACGCCGGTCTGCCGGGTGCCGCGGGGAGGAGCCGGTGCTCGCTTCCGCCCCGCGCCGGGTCTGTGGGGGCGCGGCAAGCCGAGGCTGCGGCCCTGTCTGCGACGGGGAGGGCCAACCTATCTGCCACCGGATTCACGTCCTCTCCGGCGGCTCTTTCAGCAGAGCAAGCCCATCCCGTCAAGGCAGTGCGGAGTAGTGCGGAAACAAAGCTTCTAGCCTCCTTTAGCTGATAGCCACAGATACAACTTGCAAATTGAAGCTATACACAGTAAAGGGAAAGGAAAACAAAAAAAGAAATAAAATTTTGTTATAGCACAAATTGACACTAAGCAAATGCAGCTCTAATGAGAGCATCTTTCTTTTCTAATAGTGAAAGCAGGTCTGCCTGTAAGCAAACATGAAAAATAGGCAAGGAGAGGAGTGGATAGATGCTGGACTAAGCAGCATATAGGGGGAAACTGGTGCCAGTCTCATCCACCATGTGTCCTTAGCCCACACCAGTGACATGTCTGGACTCTTCTCCAGCTTTACCTCTGAACAAGGAATACTAAGCCTGACTCCCAAACAAGCAGGTGTAGGGGCAGCTGCAGTATTTGGCTTTGAATGACCTTTTCCCAGAATGTTTAAATTGATTTTGCTGATTTTCCTCCAACAGAAAAATTGTTTGTATTCCTCAGGGTCAAGACAGCTGCCATATGAGATGACATGTTTGCAACAAACACTAACATGTGATGAAGAGAGCATGCTACCCTAGAGCAAACCACTAGGAAAAGGGACTTCAGACTTTATTTCTCCTCTTTGGTAAGTTGTTCTGGCATTTGTTCTGTCACCTTTTACTCACTTGAGCTGATGGAACAGAAGAAAAAATATGCTACATGTATTATAAAGATAACTGGTTTCTAGAGACATTTTTATTGTTACACCACCACTCTGCACCTGTCTTAAAAGGTAAAAAGGATAAACAGTATGCCAGTACCTTCATAAATAATACTGTTTGCACAAAGATAGCATGCTCTGGACTGAACACTGACTGAATATAGTTTGTCAGTAAGGCTTCCAGACAGTAGAGGTATCACAGTACCAGCCTGACCATTGTAAAAACAGGAAAGGACTTTTCCGCAGCTATATACAAGTAAATTATTTAGAAACATGCAACAAAATAGATTTTTCTTTATTCTTGTAATTTGAGTGCTCACAGTATTTCCTCTTTTTTTTGTACAAAAGTGGCTGCAACAGTAACATAAAAAGCTGAAGAGCTACACAGAACATAGTATATCTCCTGTAGCAGCTTCTTTCCTAATCCTCTTCCAAATCCCTCACATACAAAGATAAATTCTTGCAATCCTGACATTAGGATTATTCTTTGAAGTAAAACATAAGCTGTAATCTTTCTGAAGCTGCCTGCTGCTCAGAATTAGGGCTGAGTGTCTGAGCATATCCATATTGCAGGGACCCACTGAGGCTCGTCCTGTGCACGATGGACTGCAGACAGGAGCTGTGCAGATGCTTCTTGTAAATTGTCATTCACAATCACTTGATCAAAGAACTGACCAAACTGAGCTTCCATTTTCTTAGCTGAATCTTCCATCTCCTGTAAATCTTCTTCCTGTGAGACACAAAGTCAGTCTATAAAACTTCAGTGTTGTGTAGAGAAACATACCTGCCTGGCCTCTGCAAAACACCTTGGGCCACGTAAACAAGAGGCAAATTGATAGTGCTAGCGTACTTTACTTCATGTACAGTTTGCTGTATTAAAGTATGCCTGCTACAGTCAAGTGCCAAGCCTCTGAAACAGAGCTGACTGGCGTATCCTTCCCAAGGAAATACCTCCAGTCTCAGTATGCTCCGCTTGTCCTGCAGAGGTTATTCTGCTGATGAGTGCTGGCAGAGGATATTAGGGACTAGAAGGCAAATCCACTAACACTTGGGTTCTCTTTCCACATTTTAGTTTATTTCTCCAGTGTTCAGGTTTCTTTCTGCCATGGAAATCATGATTCATTTCCATACACAGTTATGAACTGATGTGACCAAAATTTTAAGATTCTAAACTTGATTATGATTTGCAAGGAAATAATTTGACAATGCATTAGACACATTGTAAATACAAGATGTGCATTTCCTACAAGCAGGATTTGTGTTTTATATCGATACTGTCATTAAGTATTTGTAACAATACATTCTTATAACTACATGAGAAAATATTTGATTAAATTACTGAGCGAAGCACATTCCAGATATTTCAGTTCAAACTGTAAATGTATGTGTTGACTCAAATCTTGTCACAAGGCAGCGATTAAAAAAAAAACAACCCCACAAAATAGCCTCTCCTTTAAAGACATTTTGAAGCAGAATGCCTCGATCCCTTTGCGGTGCTGGAAAATCCAACAGGTCAAACAGAAAAAAAAAAAAGATAAGAATATTTTAGATTTGATCCTTTTTTTTAAAGAGTGACATAGTAGAATGCATTATGTTCTAATATATCAGAATCCTACAATAATAAAATTATTCTCTTATATTCCCAAATCTCACCTTGAATTTCATGTTCACATAGTAATCTGTAATGATCCTGGCATTTTTACGAGTCTGCCTCATGCAGTTTATGCTGGGTGGCTTGACGAAAATGATGTAGGGCTTTAATTCATGAGTCCGGGCTACTTGTATGCCCTGCGAATTAAGAGTAAAAAGATTTTGAGATTGACTCTTTCAAGTGTATTCATCCCAGTTTTACTCCCATAAAAAGCTAATTATTTACAACTTGCTGTTACCTCTAAACCTAGCAGTAACCTTTTTCAGGAATACCTACTTTAGAATGACCTCACCAATAATCCTTGAACCAGACATTGTTAAGCAACTGTAGCATACCAGTCACTTAATTCTACTTGTTAACCTTATTAGGAGATGCTTTCAACTCCAATGACTGACTGGACATTGTTATTAACTGCATTCAACAACATTAGACTAATCTGAAATCTACTTTAACTGCTGGGGAGCTACCTTTGGGAAAAAGTACACATTTATCACTCCATCCTGGAGGAAATTATCCTGCCTTCAGAAGTCTTTGTGTGGTGTAACATTCCCTGGTGCTAATAAGCATTTTTAAACTACTGCAAAGCAGTAGAGGGAACTGGAACACATACACATTAAAAAGCCCAGCATGTGAAGTTGGCCAAGCCACCAGATTTCAAATACAAGTCTGCAACTCAGCAGTAATTTCCCTATCTCACAGCAGTTACTGAAGAGCAGATATGTGCTATTATTTCATACCCTTCCCAAAACTTGTCCTTTAAATTCACAGCCAAAAAAAACCTGATAGTGACACATCTGTTCAACTAGGACATACACACACACCCCACCCATTCTCCCTCTTTTTTCAGAGAAGTGTAGCAGAATAAACCCAAGGACATTTTTTAGATGTGAAACAAAGACTAAAATGTGGCCTAATCTGCCCCTTCTACCAGTTTGGATTTTTGAGTAGCACCCCACAGGTCATGTAACTTAACTTTTATTTCAAACAGACAAACCACTGCCGACCTAAGGCTCTGAATACACTGGCCTTGCATAATTAGAGAGGAGTCTCTAAAAGTTAGAGTTATGGTGTCTCTCTTTACATTCTCTTAGAATAGATGCTGAAACTCATGAGTCTAAACAGCTCCTAAATACTAAATATGCAAGTAATTCAGAGTTTAGTAGGATTTTTCTGGACACAGGTTTAAATCTCTTAGATATTTACAAAATCAGGCCTTTATTACTGTTATCTTCATCAGTAAATTCAATGGAAAGATAGAAGGAAAAAAATGGTGAATAGTGTCTAAGTGAAAAGATTAGCATGGTAAGTAGTTCTGAAAGTGTTAGATGTAATAAAAGTAATTAAGAAAAAAAATACAGAAGAATGTAAAGATTGCATTTGAAGTATTTTTGCAATGCCCAGCATAGAAACATCTGGTTATCACCCTATTTGAAGCACCTCTTGCTAACCTCTGCTAAGGCATATGTGGAAGCTGTGCAAGCTGCTCTTTCTCATATAGTCAACATTTGCAACCTGTGACCCCCTAGATGAGTAGTGGTCTACACAGCAAGCATAGGCTGGAGGTTCTTGTTTGGTTACATGCAGCAGCATCTTACTCCCAGCTGTTAAGTTAGTTCTGAAGAGCAGTGAATGCATTATAATTCCCTGCTTTTGCTTGATTAATAGTTGCTACTTTTACCAAAGAGTGTTCAGAGGTTGCTAACAGAAGGACAGAACTTTGAATTAACTTGGCTTGGAGGAGGAAGAAATCCCATGCAACAGTCTCTGCATGAAAACATAATCCTTGCTTTAAGCAACTATGAATTAATTTCTGTACCATTCCACCTGATATCGCAGCTGCTGACTTGGAAACAGATGAACTATATTGATCTGTACATACTTGTCACCATAGTATTCCACCTCCCAAGACCCAGTGGAAAGAATAATCTATTATTAACAAGCACCATGAGCTAAAGTGAAAACCAAGACAAAGTGACTAACACTGTTCCAATAGCTCAGTAATGTACGGAGAATTATTTTCCCTCCCAGGTGATAAACTGTAGAGTCTCTGCCCCTTTACAACTCACCTGAGGTTCTAAATCGATTACACAGATCTTCCCTTCATCAAGGACTGTTCGCACTGCATCAGTACTGGTACCATACAGGTACCCTTTGTATTCTCCATATTCCAGCATTCTGCAACAGTGGTAAGAAGGGAAATGAAAGAGTGCCTCAGTCTCAAAGGATTCCATTTCAGGAACTATAATCCAGTGATAAAGGATTGAATGATCATAAAACATAGTGAACACTGATGAACAACCTCCAACTTTGCTCTTCCCCACTACACTGGGCACACTATCACAATGATTACAGTTCAAGGCTTCCAAAGCATGCATTTTTTACTCATCTTCTTGTACCAAATTACATCTTTAGAGGTTATGATTCTAATGATTAAATGTTTGTCATTTATATGGTACTAATAATTTAATAAATCAGAAGATCTGAAAGCACTTGGCACAGCTCAAGGAATGTAATTTCTGGGCTGGTCTGTCTTGGCAGAGGGATTATTGCTGCACAAAAAGGAGCAGATGCTTTTGAAAGTTTGACCCTACAGGTCAGGTGCTGGAGATCACAGAATCACTAGGTTGGAAAAGACTTTTGAGATCATCGAGTCCAACCATACCTGTCCTCTACTAAACCGTATCCCTAAGCACCTCATCTACCCATCTTTTAAATGCATCCAAATTGGTGACTCAACCACCTCCCTGGGCAGCCTTTTCCAATCCCTGATAACCCTTTTGGTGAAGAACTTTTTCCTAATGCAGATGTAATCACTGTAGAGGTTTTGCAATGGAGATTGAGATCACAAACAGGTCTGACACTGCTCGATTTTAGAAAGCAGTCCAGTTTCCAGAAGGGTTAAACTCATAACTTACAAGGACATCAAATGAGCTCTGGTCGTCACATCCCACTTTCCTTTAGAAGGATTCTGAGATTAATTGCTGAGGTGCTTATTTGCAACTACACAAACACATTTTTTGAAGCAATGGGCTCAAGTAGTTTAACCAAAATTTACAACAAATATGAGTGGAGGAGTCCAGACTTGAGACCTAACTACAAAACTGTCTTTTCTTGGATCATGTTGCATTTTAACCAACAAAAATGTAATTTGTCTCTCCTAGTTACCTGTGGCTATACACCATGTTTTCAAAAGTTTCCTTTGATACGTAGTGGTATTCACGACCATTCATTTCATAACTCTTCTGAACACGAGTGGTGTCTGAAAGGAGATATGTATACACACACACACACAAAAAAAACCCAAAACAAAACTGCAAGTAAATAAGTACATTCTTATAATTTTGTAAGTGAAAATAAGACAACTTCAATGAGGGACTGTAAATCAGTATTTTCACAAGTAATAAAATTAATTGTTTCTATTTGTTAATCCAGAGCAAAAGCCTCGTCTACCTTACTGGTAACCCAGTGGTAAATCCTTGAAAATTAGCAAAGCACATCTGTATTTCTTGGAATGGAAAGACAGTGGTTTAATCCAACTATCTATGACTCAAACCAATCAGCAACTGCTTTCAAAGTGGTTCCACAACTGTTTGTACTTCTCTGAGGTAAGATTTATTGAAGTTCACCCAGAAGCATACCACAAGCTTTCCCACATTTGCATCTTGAGCACAAAACAATTCCTGAGTTTTCAACTAGCTTCAGATTCATACATTTCATGTTTGGTTATCCATATCACAGAACCAAATAGCACAGGTAGAAACTATTTCAATTATTATGCCAAATTAAGCTATACAAGTCTCATCAGAGACTAGAAGTCTAATAGGGAAAGCTGCAAAGCCTATTAAGCACCAATTTCTGTTGCCTTCATTTTCATATATGATCGCCTAAACACTATGAACTTACCATATCCCTCAGAAACATTTTTAAATCTGTGAAAAGCAAACATCAGAATGAAAGAAAATCATGCTATCTACTGCTACATAAGGCTTCAAAGGTTTCAGGAGCTGTAACTTGAAAATCCTTTGGCTGATATGCCAAAATAAAGAGAAAAATAGTATTTTAAATTAACCCTTATAAAAGCAAATCACTCTGTCCTGCAGTAGAGCTGAAAAAACAGCTATGCAACAAAGAGCGGATATGAATATACAAAGGTAAGAGGGAGGTACCTGACAGTTCTTAATCACATTTGAAGGGGGTAGTGGGGGGAGAGAGGAGAAACATTACATACGAGGTACGGCACTTTGAAACTCTCGTGGGTTACTCGCAATAAGTCTTCGCCTTAGCTCATTCACACCAACTCCTGCAGGACCTGGCAAGTTTGAAAAGGAACTAATATTACTGACAGAGGCACTTTGCATATGCACACCCCTCATTTTCTAACATATTGAGCGCACACAAATGAAACGTAAAGAAATTCACCAAAAAATGTGTCAGAAGTGACCGAAGCATCTTGATTGATTCAGAGTACAAATCACCTCCCAGCAATACAGTCATATGCACAAGGCACCTCAGCAATACCATTAAAAAGAAAAAAAATAGTATTATCAAATATGTCCAGACTTAGAAAGCACAATGGATTTGCCTTTACCCAGTTTGCTTTATCAGGATCATGGAACACTGCAGAACAGCAGCCTCCTTTCAGTCACTATCATTAAAAATTACTTGAAAGCTTGTGCCCTGCTTCATACAGAACTTCCTATAGCAGGCATTATTAAAGGAATCTTTTTAGCTCTCCTGCCAATAACAGATTTTTCTCAGGAAATCTCAGTGGATCAAACCATGACTGACTGTTTCCTTTACTCTGTTCCATGTTATGAAATTTGCATAAGAAAGTAATTAACCTCTTACCCACTAGTATAATTAGTCTGTTCCGGTCTGCTGGGTGCCGCTGGTACCTAACCACCTCTTCATATGGAGCCGCAAGAGTGCTATAACAGCTGCTGGGGCACCGTGCATAACATGACTGCTGGTTAATCCGGGACTTCCTGCGACATAGACGCATACTTCTGCGGAAACCAGCTGTAAGGGGCAAAGACAGCAGAACTAGAAACTATGCCTGAGGTGCAGGCAGCTAGTACTTTAGTCTAGAGTGTCTCTTTCTAAGCCACACAAGATAGTAGGTTTTTGAGCTTTTTGCAGGGTGAAAGTTAGCAAATTTCTTTGTTGTGCGTGGTATGTCATCTTGGTAGAACCTTGGAGCTTTAAAGGACAGCTAAGTCACCAAATCTTACTGAAAATTAGCCCAGAATTAGAGACCCGCTAAATATCCCCAAACAAGGCAAAGGAGAAGTTTGTGGCCGCATCAAGCATCATGAGGAAACAGGTCAACTGTTTTTTGATAGCATAGCTGGTTCATTCTCCTGAAGCAAATCCAGAACATTTGCTTCACCCTCCAGAATGAACCTAAATATTTTAACGGTCACTATGGTCTAGTAACAGGGATAGGTTTATTGTTCTACCTCACCATCCAACTCGGAAAACCTCACTTTTAGGTCTACTTTTCCAATGAAAGCCCTAATGATTATTCTCAGGATTGACAGACAACAGAACAAAATTGTTCTGTGGTAAAATTTATCTTGAACTAAAGGGAATCTTAACAGCCAGTCAAGTTAAAATGGTGGCAGACAAGTCTCAGTAGGAACCTAACAGGAAGAGATATTTAAATGGAGACAACAAATAGTGGTAGGAGGAAAGCAATTACTTAAAGTTTGGAAAACAGAGAAAATAGAGTTCTATTCAGTAAGTCTTTAGTTGAAATAAAGAACAAATCATTTTATTTAACTTCAGACAAGCACTTAATCTAGATCAAGCCTCAGACATCTTACTTATCTTTAATCATTGCGTACCAATAAAGACTCGTTGACCAAATTCACCAAATTCTTCCTCTTCTAGAATATGAAGAACAAATACTCATGAAATAAAGAACAGTGAAAGCTGAAGAGCAAGATGGCTAACAATTATTGCTGATCCCAAATGCAAAACAATATTCACTGAACATATGAAAGTACCATGCCTAATCTAATATAAAAAAGGATGATACTCCATCATATGAAATACTCAAGTATTTCACGTGACTAATGACCAGTTCAAAGGACCAATATTTCTGTAAGAGAAAAAGTGAACTTAGAAAGTCTTGGTATTTTCTAAGTTAGATTTGAAACTCAAAATTCTATGCATTTCATTCCTGCTAACTAGATGACAGACAATACTTGGAAACAGTGAAGAAGCCTCCACATCATTTAAGCTTTTCAGGTGAAACCTAGCTTACCAGAATTCTTTAGTTGCAATTTTGCAATAACCTACAAGTCAGTATCTCAAAACCAGACGTAAAAAATTTGTAACTCAATTTCTACCCAGCAGCATGCTTGGAAAAATGCAACATGCATCTGGTCAGATCTTTCAGGCAGAATGAAAGCCTGAATTTATTATGTCTTTTTAATTATCTTTGTATCAGTGATATCTATGCTCCAACATCCCAGATGAAATCTGTTTCCTCCAATTCTTTTTGTCCCATTTTCATGCTGTTCCTTGTGAAGGCTTAACCATTCAGGTTAGCCTGCTACAATCTCTACATATATTTTGGGCTCAAAAATATAAATTTCCCAATAGATCAATGCTGCAGCAGTTTATACATTTATAAAGGTGATTTGAAAACAACTAATGGGAGAAAATGGTGTCAGAAAGGTTTAGATTACCCTCCAAAAAGGACTCCTAATTTTCCCCTATTTGTGCATGCAGTTATCCAAGCTACGTATTCCTTTTAGGCCTTGTTAAAGCAAGAATAAGATACAGAAGACAGGTATATATTTAAAATTAGTAATTGTTCCAAGGCAAGAACGTTATTTTCATTTGCAAAGCATGCAATGTATCATCTTTTAGCACTAGATTCTTTAATTGACAGTTACCTCATAAGCCTGCAACTATCCAAACAAAATTAGATACATCTCAGTTACTCCTCTTTCATATCTATACACTTTTCATTACTTTTACATTTACAATACAATTTTATTCCTATATTTCTATATGCACTAACTGTAGAAAAAATACTTGGCACAAAACTGCTCATTTAGGGCAAAGTTCAGAGTACAGATGCACATCTTCAGGTCTTTAAGCCATCATTCAAATATTTTTGAGAATTTCTGCTTTATCTACCCTGTGTTCTATTGTATGGAGTGCAGTATGGAATCCTACAGGGAACAAGCAATTCAGCTACCAGGTACTGTAAGAGGAGTAGTAGTTCCCGGTAATGCAATAAACACAGAAAAATTCTAATAGATTACTGCTTACAGGAGACAAGAAGAAAAAAAAGTTAGTGTTACCTTCCTTAAGCTCCTCTGCACGTTCAGAGAGAGACAGACATAAACCAATTATTTTTGAGATGACAGTGTATAGTAAGATTTTAAAAAAAAATCCAACCAGCATTTTCCAATGCATTTAGGAAATTTAGGAGGCAAGCACTGCAGGCTTTAAATCTAAAATATACCTTTTCAAGCATGAATTCTCAATTCCCAAGGAATGAAAGACTCAGCTACAGCATGTATGTCAGTATTACACTTGCAAAACATATCATACAGATGTTCAACTACAGGTTAAAGCGAAACATAGGTCAGCAAATATTTGCACCTTTATTCCGCTGACTGGATGCGGCAGGAACTGACTCAGCGCTGAGCAGTGAATAGGATTTGCAAAAGTAATCCCCAAGTGCAGTTATCAGAAACATCCTAACTTGAAAGCAAAAAACTGCCCTGTAGACCTGCTGGTTCTGTCATAAACTTTGGGCATTGCTTGAGAGGGAGAACAAACCACCTGTGATAAGAGAAGATCTAGCTGGCAAGTAGGAACATTTTAGAGAAGCGTAAGTGTAAGGTGGAATGACATTTTCTCCACAAAATTACCAAATATCTCAAAAAAAAAAGCTTAGCAGTAGTACATTATTTTAGTGGGAAAATTATTAATTTTATAAGAGTTTTGCAGAACTCTAAATGTGCTGTAAATAGGTGGCTGTTACATTAAAAAAAAAAAAAATCACCCCCAGCTTGATAAAAAAAGTACTGATTGATTTTATGTCTTATACATAAATCATTAATTTTATAAAAGCATTTTTGTTTCCCATATGCACACAATCAGGAACCCAGAACAGCTCTTTACCACATTAACTGCTGCTGGCAGTGGGGATTCAGGCCTCTGTTACCCTATGGTAATCCTATTAGCCAGTGACATCAATGCAGCCCTTGCTGTCACAGCTTGCACAGGTATAACTGATTAGCATTTGATAAACAGATCTGGTAGTGATGCACCAGAAGGAATACTTACACTTTTGGGGTAACAAGAAAAAAGGTACTAAGGTAATCAGAGAACAAGAGGAAGACTTAAGACAACAGGATTTTATAGAATGGCTTTTCAAGCCAGAATGGCTTCTGGAGCTAAACCAGCATTCTGGTCTTCATCACCTGCTTGTATTTAAGACACTTGTTCTTCTATAAAAAGCGTGTCCAGAGACAAGCAATAGCAAGGAATTTGGAGTTAGGTCAGAGGAACTTACCAGACTCAAACGTTTCTTCATCTTGTTTAGTAATCCAGATAGCAAATAAAATAAAATCAAATTTTAATTATTTTCCTCCTATAGAATTTCAGAATCAGAAATCAATTTTCCATCTCCAGTCAGTCTGTCTCACACATACTTTCTCTGCTTCTGTCTACATTTAGTTGGCAGAATACAGTTTGTCATGCTTGAATTACCTGTCTGGTCTGTCTCCACCCAGTCTTACAGGATCACACCCTTCCATGAGGGCTTTCTGAATTACCTCAGGAGAAGGAAGAATGATCTGTGCTGCTTTAGGGAGCAAGTCAAGCTAAGAGTCTTCACGTGTACTATTTACATGTACAAACCTATTCTTGCTTGGTGCCTAAAAATGTATTCTCCTGAGATCGGTTTATTGATAATGAAGTGCATGGGTTCTCCAAGACTATCATCATCTGTGGCATTAACTCCACAGCAGGCAAAAAGCATGGTAACATTAGAGCCACAGCCCAAAACCTGAATCAAAGAGGTTGGGTCTCATTCAGACAGATTTTTGGGGTGGTCCCTCTTTTTTTTTTCTTTTTTTTTTTTGGCACAACACTACACCAGAACTACAAAGAGCTCATTTTTACACGCTAATATAAGATGAGGTTTCCAGGGTATGAAAACCAGAATTTTCTACCATTAAGTTAACTCAGAGAACAAAGGTTTTTATCTGGGAAACAAAATCAGGTTTTAATTAGCCACTACCTTGAAGCAAACAGAATAATTTCAAGTGAATTCAGTTACCTGTTTCCACACACTTCTCATCAATCTGCATGTCATCCTCTGCAGATCAACACAAGGGAAAAAATAATCATCTGAATCAGAAAACCACTGTGGAGGAAAAAACTTTACAGATCTTACAAGACTGAACTCAGACATCAGAAAGAAAATATTTGAAGCTCAGATCAGTTTTAGACATCCTTAAGGATTTTAACACTTAACTCCAATTTACTGACATTCTCTGTCTTTAGTGAGCAAAAGGCTTTTAAACTAGTGCTCTGAAGGGCTTGTGGCAGAGAGACAAACACATTTAACTTGAATTCTCCCTTTGAAATAATAAAAAGTTTAATATGGCTGTTACTCTGTTTATCCTCTAAATATCTATTTATTAAATAATAGCATGACAGAATATAATTTTCTGCTCACTCCCTTCTCTCCTGTAGCTTTTAAACATGTTTTTTTCCAGTGTGATTCACTCAAGAAAAGTGTTTTATTTTAGTTTGGTTGATTTTAGTGATATTTTTAGAAGGAAGAAAAGGATAAGACCACAACAATTCACATCCCTGAAATGCGATCTCGTGGGCTCACAATACTGCACTGTTTGTGTGTTCAGTTCTTGCATTCCCTTCCAGATAGACCACCAGGAGCTATTTTGCAGTTGCAGGGCAATTGTCAGGGCATCTGTCAGCCATAGTCTGCCCAAATGTGTCATTTAAAGAAATACTCTTGGAGCTGCTTGGGTCAGCTGCTGAAGATGGTAGAGAAAGGAGAGGAAAAGAGAAGGGAAAAGTAGTCTTTCCTTCCTCAAAGCAGCCCATCCAAACTGTCAGTTCCCTACCCAATAATGCATAGCTTAAGTTTCCACTTCATTTTGCATTATTTACCAAACTGCTCAGTTTCTTTAACTTTTCAAAAAGCCTGTAAAGACATATGCTATATTAATTCCAGGTACAGGAATGCAATGTTGTCAAGATACAAATTCCTACCTTCTTCCACAGTGCTTACTGCCCACGGTATGTCCATTGAAGCAGTTAAAAATGCAATAAAATTATGGTGAAAGAGAGCCCTAGCTCTACTGAACAAAGCAATCAGTGTAAGAAGAATTCTAGGCAATGAAACACACTCAAGTCTGGAAGTTAACAGAAGAGAAAAAATAATGTTATACTAGTATAAAGAATCATAGAAGAAAGTGGGGAAAGCAAAAACAGGCAGACTGTTCTTTGGGAATAACTGCATATTTACAATATTTTATAGTTGGCAGAGGATGTTTCTAGATTGTTACCACAAAAACTCATGGGCAGCATAGCATATCCTATACCTCAAGGAAAAAAGTTCTTTCTTTCATAGTTTTGATAACAAAGAAACATTCTAAACATATCACATGGCACCTTCCAGTGCAGAACTGCCACCTGTGTCCCTGGAAAGCCAGACTAGTACAAATGTCAGCTCAGACATTCACACCCAGTTCTCCCAGAGAGCTTCTAGACGTTACAACCTTCAGAAGGAGTTCACAGCTTCCCTCACAGTCACATCCCAAATACACTGGAGGCTATAACCTCCACCATCAGTACTCCAGGCACAACTATCATTAAGTATTTGTTTTCCATAGCGATAGTTAACACACTTCTGGGGTTACAGTATGGCTTCAGAAACCATGTCATTGAATTAAACTGAATTACATGAGCTTCTATTTCACTATCCCTGGAAACAGAGACAAGACCTTTCTTTCCTACTCTACCATTAAAATAACTTCACTCACACATGGACGATTTGAGACAGAGATGGGGCTGGAAAGGCTGAGACCACCAGAATTCTCGCTGTTTCCTGCAGAGAAATAAACGTATCACAGTTAAAGAAACAAAACAGTCCACAAGCATTTTATGCTCTAGGCAGATTCATTGCTTGTACATCTATCAGTACTGAGCTGACAGAAGGCACCAAGAATGGAAACATTACCAATGTTTTAGCCCACTGCAAAGTCCTGCACGAAAGCTGACATACTGTCAGAACTATTTAAAGGCAATTTCCAAATCAGCAGGTCAGAAGTATTTAGAGTATTTTGAGTTTTTATATATAGACAGGAAGATAAGACATACTGTGGTACAGACTCCTGGATGTAGGAGAATGTGCTACTGCTATGGGTAGAAGTACTACTGCCCCTGTTACTACACAGAACTCCGGTTTATCCTCAGCTTTCATTATACAGACCACAGCTAGGTTTACATATAGTATGAATGGAAGCTTATCACCTATGCTTCCATGGCCTTATGTTTTCTTGAGGGTTACACAGACACGTGGTTAGAGGTCAGACTGAAAAGTGTGTTATAACAGTTTAACTACCCTGGTTCTGAAAGCATGTAGTGTAAAAATAACGGTCTACTTATGCAGAAAATAACAGGCAAGAGATCCTTGTTCTTCCCTAAGAATTTTTAATTTTTATTGGGTTTTTTCTTTTCCTCTCTATTAATCTGGTCTATCCAGTTTTGACAAACATTGAAGAGCTCACTCATGTCTCACAGGATGTCTTTAAATAAATACTGTTTATTGATACAGCTATGCCCTCATACCATACATTTAATATCCTGCTCTTCAGTGCTGCTCCCCCCCCCCTTTTTTCACATCTTAGATACTGGTCCTAAAATTGTCTGGGCCCTAAATTTCCACACACGTTTCAGCTGATACACTCCACTAGATATCTTAGCAACTAGCACAGAGTCTAGGCAAATGCTAGACTTTAGACACAATTTAAGATGATATAGGTGCTTTCAAAAGGTTGTTATCACATAGGACTCAAGGGAAGGAGAGCAAGAAGTCAGAGAACAGAGAGATGTTCATCAGATGTCACTCTGAATCACACTGCTATATAACTTACAAAAAATTTAAATAGCAAAGTCTGAATAACTGGCTAATTTTTAAACTGGAAATGACAAACATTAAGACTTCTTTACCTTTTAAGAAGATGATTTGAGGGTATAAGTCCAGCACAGGCACTGAGATCTGAAACTTTCCTGGCTTGCCACCAGAGAGCATCATTCTGGTCCACAATCTGAAGTATTTCACCCTTCTTAAAAGGCAGACCTGCATCAGCACATGGTATGGCAGGATCTTGCAAGGGCCAGTAATCTGCCATTGCTCGCACATACAACTGGTGAAAGAAATACAGGAGAGTAAGTGGAAGCCTTGGGTAGAACAGATACAACATAAGCTTTATAATCATCAGACCAGATATTACTGCCACTTAAGTCATTTTATGATGATGTCAAGTTTTAAAAACAAGATGAACCACCAAATCCTATCTGTTCATTATGGAAGAAAAAAAAATCGTCTCATCCATTGTGAAAAGAATTAACCATCAACCTGTAGATGAATCTGAAAATGTCTTCCTCACCTTTAACAAAACTGTATTTCAACTTACTATCTTTACTGCTTCAGCAACACCATACTGGTATCAGCTGAGAGTTAGCCATAAAGGCAAGTAACACTTCAAGAATTCCAATAAACTTCTAAGCAACATGATTTTGTTGTATCACAGCCTTAGACATTATTGGGGTAACTGATTGCAGTAATAATCCAGAAGAAAAATAATGTCTCTTACTGTTGTTTGGTTGCTGACAGGCCGATCAGAAACTGGAATTAATTTGAACATAATTGTCCCCTGAGACAAGGCCTAAATGATTAAAAAAGGATTTAAATATGACTGGTACTCAACACAAGTAACTACACATTGGCAGCACAAACAACACAGCATGGCTTTGAGGTTACTAGAATGTCTATATTACAAATAAAATTTAGGTAGACAGTATGACAATACAGTATTCTTTCAAAAGGAAACTCAAGAATGAAACTTCAGAGCCTTAGTAAATATTGAATTGAATGAAATTGTGTTTCATTCTAAATATATATAATTTCAACATTAATTCATACCAAACTTTTCTACCGAAATCTCATTTAAATTAGAAGCAGGGTCTGGTTTACAAGTGATGTAAAGTAATGAATTAAGCATTCCAGTAATGTTTGTATTTCTTACACCTAGAAATAGTACAACTAGGGAAACAACACGGAAACCGGTTACATACAGCAATATCTTACTGACTGGTACTAACACTTTACTGTGAAAAACACTGAAAAATTGTGGGCAAAATGATGAGTAACAGGGACATCTCAACAGATTTCTTCGTGAGAATTTTGACAATAAGTAATTACTGCTGCCTTTTTTTCCAAGGCAAAGGACATCACCTACAAGCTCATCTCATCCACTCTGCTTTATGGACTCATTAAAACATGGAATCTTATTAGAACAGTATTTTTTCCACTATCTTCTTGTGGCATATTAACTTCCGGAAAAAGTATGAATCAGTAAAGTCTGAATAAATAAGTATTTTTCCCAGAAAATGCAGGCAGAATAGCCACAATTAATTTCTGTGCAGAACAGGGGTTAGATTTAATCCTGGTTTTATACATTGAGCAGTTGTGAACTTCATTTACAGTAAGGGATCAATCTGAACTTTCTATCAAAAATTTCAGACTTGAGAAAGAACATGTGTGTGTAAACCTCTCTCCCCCCCCACCCCACCCCCCCAAAAAAAAGAAAAACCCAAACCCAAAACACCAAACAAACAAAAAACCCCACCAAAAACCCCAGCATACAGCTAATCTTCAGGTGCAAACTAGAAAAAAGATTCAATACCAGAATATTAATAACTTGCTCAGGGTCAAGTCCCTCAACAGGAACTCCATTTACTTCCACCAATTTGTCTCCAGCATACAGCAACCCTACGGTGAAAACAAGGATGAAAGCAGCAGCAGAAGTTTTATCACGGCATGGATTATCTTGGGTAAATGAGGCAGGGAGACACATATAGCACAGGTTTGTAAGTCAGCATTATAGAGTTTCTGTATACCAAGTGCACAGGAAGAGATTTTGGATTTAGGCTGTATTGCCCTTGGGTAGGGCTGCAGACTTCTGTAGGTGACAAGAAGCTTGCATGTTCAGTTTACTTATTTCCTCCCACCTCCCCCATACAACTTGTTTACACTCTATTGATGATTTGCCTTAAAAGTGGCAGAGTAATTTTAATACAGCTCCATTTCCCAATCTAATTTCTGAACTTATTGCTGCTAAACCCATTATATTAAAAGACTATGAGACTTGGAATCAGACCCTTAAAAATTCCAGGTGCAGTGGGACTCCTCTCTGTCTTTTACAAAGTCTTCATCATATTATTTACTTTTATATTTTCCTCGTTTCAATTAAACCATTAATCAGACTAGGACCTTAATCAGCTATTGTCTGTAGTTTGGGTTTTCTTCTCTATCAAAGGCCAGAAAATATTTCAAGGAACTGTATTATGATTAGAGTTGAATCTTACTTCTGATGCTTTACATTTTAGTGTAAAATGCTTTTACATTTACTTTACAGTTCCGAAGGAACATGGAACACATTCAATTCTGGGATGACAAAGTAATAACATTTCCAAGGAAACTCCTTGGAAAATTGCTTAGCAACTAATGCTACCAAAGCATTTAGTAGAATAGCGCCAAGAAGTATGAGTATATATTCCTTAACACCCATCATCTTACAGAATCACAGGCTACTGATAGTTTCCATTTCTGCAGTAGGGAATGAGCTGCAGTATTTATACTATGCTGCAGTTTGGGACATTCCTGATCAGTCTGATGACAGATTTTTCCAGGTATTGGTGCTAAGAATGCATAACAAAAACTGGATTCGTACTTCAACTCAGGTTCAAATGTAGCACATTCATATGAAAAATCAATGAAACCAGAATCAAAGTCACCTCAACGTATCGCTATTTACAGTGCTGTCCAACATACACATCATCTTGTTCTATAATGGAAGACTGCAGTAGCTAAGCTATCATTTTACTTCAAATATCTTATTTCAAGTTTTGTATTTTCTTTCAAATTACACATACCACTTCTGTCTGCTAGCCCACCATGGATCACACGAGCAACTGTTATGTCACCTGTTATCTCATGGCGTTTAATGGTGGCACCCTGGCAAATAAAAAGAAAGACAAAACACGCTAATAACTTGAAGAACCCTTGTGAGTTTCCTTTCACATCTCAAGTCTGATCTTTGAAGTGAGAAAAAGGGCATTGAAAGATACACCACACAGATCTAGCAATAACGTAACATTATTATTTCTAAGACCTTCAATGTCTTCAGCTTCCATCATACTAAAATCACCTTATTGACTGATTCTAAGAAATCTTTTCCATATCAAATATTACAGCTATCTTTTCCTAAAACAGATTAGCTAAGCTATACAATGTTTTCTGCTCATAAGCATATATGATTCCTAAAGAGCTTTTCAGAGGCTCTCCTCCCTTCCTTCCTATTTTGGAGAAAGGAATAGCTCTCAATCCTATTAGCATTTTCATTGTATCAGTTAAAAAATCTGCCAAATGTCCAAATCCTGAGTGGACAAGGGACTGAACAATGTGCTCTAGTTGTACTCGCACTGAGCAGGGTCAGATGGTCTCCTAAGTCCCTTTCCAACCTCAATAATTACTGTGATTCTGTGAAAACCAGACAATGATGCACACTATCTATGTGACATTCCTGGAAATAAATCAATATGCAATACTCATAAGGTAAAATATTTGACAGACAACAGACAGCTCCCTCACCAGGGGCTGGTTGTTTTTCACTAAGCAGACAATCCTCATAGCTTCTTCATTTTCGGGTAAGTTGTCTGGCAGCGGTGGAAGGGATGGTTCAAAATCCTTCTGAGCCACAGTATCATGAGCAGATAGCAAGGCCTGTTATGAACAAAACCAAGCCAAACAATCAACTATTAAGCAAAGGTCATACAACAGAACAGCTTTCAACAGTCACTAGTCAGAAAATGGTAATCAGTAAGTTCCTATAGAACATAGATTCCCTTTCACACATAGACATTTTCTTCTTTCCATTTGGAAATTCAAATGGTGTAATGAAGTTTTAAGAACAGTTCCTCTCTCTGCTTCTGGAAAATTTACAAAAGATTAAACATTTCTATTTAGAACTCCAGTATAAAAATATGCAGGGTTTGCAATTACAAGGAAAATGTGGGTTTATGTGTTTGCATCAACTGCTCAGAATTTAACTTTGTAAGCAACATCTCTGTCAAGCATAGCCCTTAAGTAAAATGCAGCCTACCTCAGGTACTTCAGGTACACAGTCCGTATCTGATTTCATGACTAGGTTAGTTCATGACTAGGAAATTATGTTGCCTCTGGCTTCTTTGCCAGTTCTTGTGAACAACTGGCCATCTGTTTCCTTTCCTACTGCAGACAGCCCTAGGATCAAACTGTCCTTAAGCAGGACTTGCCTTGAAGTGTGGAGCTCGCAGCAGTCGTCTTAGCTCTTTGATCTCTCCAGACGGAGGGCCTTCACGCAGTAACTCTAACACCTGAAAATGCAAGAGAGAAAGCAACAAAGCTGGTTCTGCTGGACAATTAACTTAAGAAAACTCTAAACTGAACTTAAAGGAATATAGTATGGTAAGAATGCTAAGCCCCTCCATGTTCTATGACTTGGAGCATATCCATACAGTTTGCTGAAGGATTGGACAGTGTAACCATAGCTGCAGAACACTCAGCCAGCTTTATTTTAGGTCAGGCACAGTGCCAGGTGCTCTAATTTTTTTTTTCTCATGTCACTCAGCCAATTTTATCATTAATGTCAGCTTCTCCACTTAGTCATTTACTATCCCTCTAATTCAGAAAATTAAGAATTAATCAGCTATTATGATTAGAAAAATCCAAAAATATTTTCAAACCCCTCAAATCAGACAGCTTGATTGCAGCCATAAGACTGAATCACACTGTTAGGTGGGAGGAAAAACAAACGGCCAGTGCTTAAAACAGATTATTTATATGTTCATTACACCGGGTAGGGCTTGTGTGGTTTAGTGATCACAGCTGTACACATTTCTCAATCCCCTCTCTCAACACAGTAAGAATTATCAAGTAGTTTGACAAATGTGTGATGAGAGAATCTTTCAAGTTTATGTAGTGTACTCAGACCTGAGACATGAAACACATGCCAGAACACTGCAATCTTCGGCCACGCTGCCTAATTTGGTATGAGTTGGTAAAGCAATATACAGCATATACACAGTCTTACCTCACGAGTCAACGCACATGCCTGCAGCGTGACAGGAGCTGGTCTTTTTCCGAGGTAGTGTTGGAGGCATTCATAAATCTATTGCATGTCATGGTAGACAAGACAATGGAATGATTATATGATCTGTTCACATGATTATATAGATACACGTACAATACAAAGGACAACACTGTATTTCTAGGAATTTTGCAGTCCAAATAGAGTCAAAGAGCTTCCAATCTCAATCCTTAATGTCCAAAGCATCTGGAATTTATTCTGTAATTCATTGTCTTTCCATATTATTAGCCAGCTTGCCAGTTATGCTGTGGTTTATGAATTTTCCAGTAGGAAAAGCTGATTACACAAAACAATAGCCTGGTAGTGTCAATTCTCTGACTTATACCTTACTTCCTTTCCCTAGTTGCAAGCCAAATTAACAAAGTAAATTCAACATAAAATAAAAATAAATCTCTGCATTTAAAATGACCTATGGACATTCTTATCCACCACAAGCCTTTCTTCTTTAAAATCTAAATAGTTTAAAAATCCTTGTTAGAGGAATAGCAAAATTTGTACAGAATTTGCCTCAGAGATACAATTCAGCTCAAGAGGGAAACACCAGACAAAATTATGTTCTGTAACAAAATCTTCAGTGACACACCAGAGCAGTGTGGAAAAAGCAAAAAAAAATCCCCAAAAAATCACAAGCATCCATGCCAAAAAGTGGGATGTGTAGCCATACAGAGATTTAAGAGGTGAAAAGACAGCTGAGCAGCACTGCGTTCAGTGCATCTCCCTTGCCTAATGTAAAGTAGAAGAGCTTTAATGTCTGGGACTGCTGGTGTGAGGACTGACATTGGGACTATCAGCACTTACTGTAAATAAGCATTTATTGTCCTGATATGGCAAAAGAGGTATTTCCTAGAGATTGTTCTCTGGGAAACCTCCGCCTTCACAGCTGAATATTACATTACCTTTAAAAGTGCTTGCAGCCAGCGAGATCTGAGCAGGTCATACAACATGCCAACACCATTGACATCTCTTTTACAGAGCAAACTCAGTTCTTGTAGCACTAGAGTCAGAACATGAGATATACCTGAGCCCAAGAAACAGAAAAGTGCAAGACATTTCATTTCAAATAGAAGACCGACCAAAGCCAGTGACCCAGGCCTTTGAAAAACACCTTTCTTCAGTTTATACTTCCAAGAAATGTACCCATTTCCTGTCTGCTTTGCCTGTTCCTACAGTCAACTGTTTCACAAGAGCTTTATTTTATTGTGTTATTAACCAGTAGGGTTAGGTTAGTACTAGCAATTTTCAACTGATCTGAGAAAAAACCCCAGGGAATCTCACACACATTAATGTAGATCTCATACCTCCTGCTGTGCTGGGGAGAAGTAAACATAAAAAATTGCCCTGTTCATTTTATAGGCTTTTCTTTTGGTTGACCCAGTGTTTTTCTCTGCTCTTGAGAAGTATGGACATTTTGGGGAGAATATCACTACTGAAAATATGAATTCCTGACAAATGCATACCATTGCCAGAATACATCCATGATACATCCCAGGAAAAGGGAAGACCCATTCTTACTATTAGAAGCAGCACTTGATCTGTTAGGAACAGTACTCTAATACAGTGGGAAACTAAAAAATCCAGTGTCTTTTCTAAAATCTCAAGGAGGCAGAAACTACGAGGTGACAAGATACGATGTTACACCAACTGGATTTTTGTGAGCACATGGAAGTTAATTTTACCTCAGAAATTACACTTCTGATACGTGACACACTTCAAGATACACAATGTTTATAATGGTACTAATACAATACTAAATCCTAGGAATTACTAAACTACAAGGGTTTAAGAGCCCATAAGAGTTGGATTCCTGACTCCCACTGAATGTAAGTTCACAACTCCTGTGTGTTTTGGCAAGCACAATCTGTTTCTACTTTTTAGTGCCAAGTAATCACAAAATACAACTGTATCTGGAGACTTGCCTTTGTATTTGTTTGTTTACAATATTAAACTTGGCATGTATCACTGAGTAATATTACAATGCAAGAAAACTGTTGAAATAAACCCAAGACACTTGGAGCTTCTAAAGTTACATCAGCCAAAGTCAAAATAATTTCTTAAAACTAAAGCTCACCCAGCAGACCCAGAATAGCTGAGTACTCACTGCTGCAGACAGTATTACCAGCAGCTATCATCCAAGCACCACAGCGAACCTAAACATGGAAGCTTCTCTTGACTTCTCTCCTGAGCAGTGTTTATAGCCATTGACAGTTAGTTGTACCAGCTCCAGACTTTGATGTTTCCAACACTGATGTGAGATCTATCTTCAACTTTAGTTCCTTTCGGATATTTGTCTTATGCCTGAATTTATACAGGTACTGGCCTGCTAAGTCCTCCCTGCAGGCAGAATTATTGAGAATCCAAACTGGGAAAACCTGGAAATGTACCTCATTATCAAAGGAATCAACTCTTTCTGGAAAGCAGGCATCTAAGCACGAAACAAAAATTATGAACTCAGTGAACCCTGATTATGAGCCCCCCACAGGGAAGTATCTCCCAAAGCATAGTTAACTTAAAAGGATTCTTTTCTACATGAACTTCCTAATGCATAATAGAACATTACCTTTACTAGAGATGCTTTTCAAGATTGTTTCCTCATTACTGGTCACGTCTTTTTGAGATGACTTGAACTAATTACCTCCTAGAATGTTATCCCTACATCAAAATGGGCTGAAATAGACCAAGACATTCCATACAGAAACAAACCTTCAAACTACAGAGAATAATTTCCTTAAGAAAAAAACCCAAAACATCTTGCAGTTATTAGTAATTCTTGATACAACTGCAGAGACCCTTGACTTCATAAGCCAGAAACAAATGCCAGGTATTCTCTTCTGATGTTCTCTAAATTAACTGCATACCACCATTAAACATCAAGAACTCTGCCAGTTATTAAGTTCTAGTACTTCTAGACATGTTGCTATCTCTCGACTCAGTGGAAGAAGAGTCACGGGGACCAAGGAATAAAACTTTATGTCAGATTTTTTTCTCTTTGAAAAAGCAATGCAAAAACTGTACCATTGTCTTGACTGCAGACAGTTGGCACTTCCATCTCTTCCTTTTTTCAAGGAGATTCCAGCCACTTCTTTGAGTACTGCATTCACGCCAAGTAGTTTTCACAAAGATAGGTGCTGAGCTAGGGAGAAGAGGATACTCATATCAGAATACTCACAGGTATTTTAGATTGTTAAGAAAGTAGAATTTAAAATCAGGGGGGGACAACCATTCCTATTTGATGTGCACAACAGGTTGCAAGCATGACTCCCACCTCTAAATTCAGCTACCTATCTGCATTGAAAATGCAGAAAGATGAACCTCAACTGCAATATGACATTTTATTTCCTTCATGGAATTTGTCATTAGCTTGCTTCATTAAACCATCTAAAATAAGCTTTTTTATACATCATGTGTTCCCCAGCTTTTTAACTACATTGCCATTGCCATGGAAAGCTATTTGTTTTTCCCCAAAGACTTCTAAAGCTTGGAAAATAATAAACACAGCTTGGAAAATAATCATGTTCAAAAACATATTGCATTTCTCTTGTTACTAGTGTAATGTTAAAATTGAAAGACTCAGAGTTTCTTCTGAATTCTCATTGAGCAAGGACAAGATTTTGCAAAAAAGGGATTCCTGTTTCTATCACTGTTAGAATTTAAGTTATTTGAAGGATTTGTTCTACAAAGATTTCATATTTTCCTCTAATTCCTCACAGTGAATTAAAACACAAAATAACCCAAACAACCAGCCTCACAACTTACCTTCCCCTTAGCAATAACTCTCAGGCAATTTATATGTTTAGAGATAGAGTCAAAGAAGTTAGTTGTTATTATAAAAGCCCCTCCTATAGTATAATTCATTATAAAAACTAGTATATACTACCTTACTGTTTTTTCTTTAAAATTTAAATTAGGAATCTTTAAGCAGTGGACACCAATTAATCTGTATCCATATGATCCTGAACTTCTTGTGTATAAATATAAGCCTTCTAAAACTTTCTTCCAAATTCTTTCCATTCTTTAAGCTTCTGTGACAACCTATCACTAACCTATAGTGATTCCTTTGACTAAAATTGGAGGAAGCTCTCCAATCCGCTGCCGATAGGAAACAAGGCAGAACAAGATTTCCTCAGAGGTCTCAGAACTCTTCTTTGCCAACAAGTATGGGAATTCCCCAGGGAACACTGAGTGGTGCACTTGGACCTCAAAGCATCAGGAATCTATATATGAAAGCTCCAAATTGTCATTACATCCTAGTTGATCTAATTTCTGCTTCTGTTTGATACAAGTTTGAAGATACTGTCATAATTACTAGTACTTTAAGATTATGCTTAAAGAGTTCAATGTTAAAACTGGTCATGTAAGAGATGATTCAGAGTACAAGTTAAAAAACCTGTAGCACCAGATACCTGGGCACCTCAGCCAACAGTGAACCACAGGGTGACACTGTGCACAGCGACTGCCTTACCAAATTCTGTTAAATATACAGTAGTTTCTCTCCTGCAGTAGTAAAGCAGAAAGGCAGACATTTTCCTCTAGCTTGTTCTGTGGACAGGAAACATCAAAGGTACAAGCAGGAAAAGTATTATCTTGATCTGCTTATAGAAGCAGAAGGCATTACTGTCACTTTTACTACACTTCTTCATGCTTATTTTTAGAACATGGATCCTCTCCTGTTAAGTCATAAAATTGCTTTCAGGACGCAGCAGAAATTAAGGGAGAAATAACCATTCAGAAGTTGTTAGGAGATGATGATTCTAGCATTTTATTACTGAGTACTGCTAATTAATTTCAAGTTACCTCTATACCATACCTAGCGAGACATCTTCCTGAAATTCTAGTCCAAAGATTGCTTTTAAAATTCTGATTTCTTCTTTCAAAGACCAAGAAGAATGTAGTTTGGTCCTTCCCCAATACCCAATCCAACATTTCCATTCAGTGTTACATTACATTATACTACATAATAAATTTTTCCACTGGGAACAACTATATTTTGTATTTTATTAATGTAACACTGAATCCTTCTACCAGACATGCACTGGGAACTGGGTTTGAGATGCAATTATTTAATTTTTTTTAATAGTATGAGTTCTGTTCCTTTAAGAGCATGCCTTCCCCTTCATTAAGCACAGTTGATCTGCCTAATGATGGATTTAACAAAGCAGGCCACAGAGATCTAGTCACGAATACCTGTTTCTTAATTACTGAAAACATTAGGACTGAAGTCTTTGCTGGGGGATGGTATAGACCTGGAAAGAGGAATCCTGAAGTTGCAAAGGACACAGTACTGTGGTGCTCACAGTTTTCATTGAATAACTGCAATATGAAAACACAAGTAACTTTCAGCTTGGGTCATCCCTGTCCTGTGTCCTCATCCTGTTCCCCCCTTTCTGTAAACTAAGAGTCTGTAGCTCCAGAGACCGTTGCAGAAGCAGTTACGAAGAGATGGTACTCAATCTGTGAGTTCTGTCCTGAAAGAAAACTTCTTCTGACAGCTTATCCCATAAGCCACATTTCAGAAGTTCCATTTCCTATTATTGCTAATTCTAAAGCTTCTTTAGCTTTATAATTCTTTTCTTCCTCAAATTTTTCAAGAACTAAAGATAGACCCTGCTGACATCTGTTCCATGTACAATGGCCATTTGCTTTGCATTATATAGTCCACATAGACATCCAACTACATGCTCCCAATTCAAAAACCTGATTACAGCTTTTGTTGGTATAGGATGTTTGCATGTGCTCTTGTCTTTTGTCTTGAAACATTTCAGGTGTACTACAACGGAGCCAACTCCTGATCTGTATATTTCACATACTGAAAGTCCAGATTTAAAAATCTCATCACCTACATCCCTCAAAAAAAACCCCCTCAACTTTTCTTCCTAAAAAAAAAAAAAAAAGTAAAATTCCTGTTGTAACATAGCTAGAAATGCTAAAACACTCCCAATTCTGCTAGAATACTATCCAATATTGTTACACCTTTAAAATACTCTCAAGATTCCCCCTCGAGAGCCTTGTAGCTTCTAGTATCCCTACTGCTTCCACAGAAAAGCGGTGTGGGATTAACTTGGGTGTAGTTAGAAGTTTTAGACAAACTGTCTTGAAGGTTGACCTCAGATTTTCAAGAAAAACTGTGAAAGCTACTGACTGCTGGCCTTTTTGGGTGAAATCCTTGGGTGTAGCTATCAAAGAGCTGCTAGAGTTGATAATAAACACCGTTAGTAACCCTTCCATTCATTGTTGCTTTTTTAAACCACAAAGTTTATGCTCACACTGACAGAAGCAGCATTTAAACAACAGAATCTGCCGTAGGGCTTAACGACACAGCTCACCTCATTCATGAAGTAGTAGCTGTTTCATATTTTCAGACAACAAAGGGAAAGCAGCTTCCAACTGTGAAGCCTGGTTTCAGCAGCTGCATAGCAATAGATGGTGAGTCACTACCAGAGGAGAGAAATAATATCTTACTTCCATGCAGTTCTTTAGAAAAAACCTAGTAAATTGCTTGCTTAAGGGGAAAGGTCAGAGTTCAAACAAACTTACAGCTGCTACTGTGCCTTCATGTCCTGAGACTTGTATCTATGCAGGGTATAAGGCCAGAACTCAGGGTCTCCTCATCTCAGGGATCTACATAAATTAGATGGAAGTTCTTGCTAAAAGGCTTACCTCACTAATCTGCCAGCCAGCATAAGGGCCTTCCCATTCACATGTATTGCACGCAATTGCAGACCCTTATTAATAAAAGACATTTCTCTTTGCCTGTAATTAAGGACAGAACTAGATATCCATTATGAGTGTGCCAGAATTTAGTCAAAAGCTGTCCATCGCCTCCAAATCCAGTCCACCACATCCAAATACCCCAAATGTGGGCTACAGGTCTTACCTAATCCCTTGACCCTATTTGTCAGACAGACCAGAAGGCCTTATGGGTACAAGACTAAAGTTGCGAGGGAACCCCATCCCTGCTTTTAATAGAGTTTTCAGAATTGTCCCCTTTTGAGGCTTGTTTAAGGACAACAGCAGCTGAGAACCTGACATTCAGACTATCAACCCTCCTGCTCTAATAAGCTTCTTTGGTTAAGATGCTCGACAAGGTTATTAAGAATTTTTAGCAATAAAAACTACTTGTTATTTTTAAATTTAACACAACTCAAGATTTGGCACACTGAAGACTGTGAATTAGTTTGAGGGCAGCGAACACCCTGAGAAAGCTGCAGTAAATCAGAAACTGAGTAGGCAAGAAATGGTAAAAGAGACACAGCATCTCTCAAGTGACACGCACTATTTGGGACTTTTTTTGTCCTGCATTAAACAGCCCTATTTACGTTGGTCTCATCACCGAAATCTGTCAGCTGCTTTTTCTTATCTTGACCCAGAAACCACTTCGTTCAAGTCTGAGATGATACGGGCTAAAAAAGGACTGAATCAGTGTTTATGTAAGGCATTCTGTGAAATTTAATCACACCTGCATACATATGTATGGTTACTATGGAACAGGTTATGTTGTTACTCTTTGTAATCAGATATATTCAGTGATGATGCACTCTGCCTCCTAAACCAAAAGCTTACCCGCTCCGGTGGGGGTGTATCTTGTTTACATGGGGGTAAATGCTACTGAAGCGTGGCTTCCTTAAAGAGCAGCGCATTCAGAGAATACTTGCGTGCGGCGCACTGCAGTCACAAGGCAGCCCACCAACAGCTGCCAACAGCTTGGGCTTACTAAAAAAAACCCAAACCAATCCAGACAACCACCACCTGACAACATCAACACATTGACACTGAATCAACTTAGAAGTACATGGTTAGGTATTTGTTTTACTGTCCCGTATCAGTCATGCATCTTTCTTCTACGTTCTCTCTCACCATGCCAGAACAGGTAGTTCCCTAAACTGCTTCTAACAACAAGTACAGATAGGAAGTGAACCTACTTCTGGCAAAGTCCATCAGCACTGTATAGCACCTGACATTCAAACTAGAATACTTTGTGAAAATTAGGGAGAACGAAAAAGTATCTGAGCTTCTACTCCCCATTCACACATATCGCTAATATTTAGCTGATGGGAATTAAACAGGTTACACAAGTTTAACTAGCTTTACTGTAACTATGAGAAGCAGTTAAATTTCACAGTTGCATAGGGGAAATGCACCTCTGCAGTATATCCATTTCAATACAGTGTGTATTTTCTTACCTGCAAACACCGCAGAATACAGCATGTTCAGCTGATGCAGAATTTCCAGAGAGAAAGAGTATTCGCTGGATGTTAGTAGAGCGAGTAACCCCACTGCCCTAGCTAATCTATGGACATCCTCTCCTTTCTAATCCGCAGAAACCTAACCTTAGAACTACTCATTACCATGGAGAAGAGAACAAATCCCCTTAACCCTTTTCTTGTATAAAAAGTTGTCTTGCTTAAGCAGTTTCTTACTCTCAGCAACTTTCCTTGTCCATAGGGCTCATCTCTTCGTGTCTGCCTTTAGCTACCACAGCTGCAATCCCAGTAAGAATCTGTAATACTGCAACACTGATCTTCTGTTGCTGCCTACAGGATGCCTGCTGCAGCACAAGAAATATCCAGCTTTCAATTTCAGGAAAAAAGAGGCAAAGGAGAAAAAAAGAGAACTACCATGAAGCAATACAGACAGAGAAGTCCTGCAGGTTAAGTCATTTGTTTGTTAGCTACAGAAATGCGCAAGCCAAAGCTGGTCCATACTGATTTCCTAATGCATCACAGCCCCCATAGGCTGTAAAGTGGAATCTGTGTCAGAAGCACATTTAATCCCAGGATTCTCTCCAGCTAATAACTGGGCTATATATCAGAAAGACCAAAAATAACCCAGCCCAGGCTGTCTCCTTCCATTAATCAGCAAGCTACCTTCATATGTGCTATCACTACTTTTATTAAAAGGTTGTGTGTATATATATATATATATGTACATATGTAAAGGTGGATGTATTCTTTGGGTTTCAGCTCTCAACTTTGCATTATTCACAGTGAATGAAGTTAAACATTTGAAGGTGCTGTGTACTTGGTAGATATACATTCTCCCTCAGGGGAGAATACTAAAAACTTCCCACCTACATTCTCAGTTTAAGACACAGAATCAGTGTGCGAATAAGATCACATGAAAAAGCCTTCTGCATGTCAAAGCTGAAGGTTAACATCATTCCGTGACAAACATTACAGGGGTGGGCTGGGGGGAAAGAGGTGTCTCACACTTGTTTTTATAGTTACAACCCTACAAAACATGAAACAAATCTGGAATGGAGATCTCTGCAGGTGAGGTCATTGTCGATTTACTCAGCTGTTCAGCAAAGCTCCTTTGCAAAGAGCAATTCTGCTCCAACAGGTTTTTATTGATTACCGTGCCTCAAATTACTCAATATAGTTTAAAAATAAGATTAAACTAAAAAAATTGTTTGTAAATGTCAGGTGGTTTATTCTGTTTTCTATTGTTTCTATAGTCTGTTGTGAGTATAACAAGTCTAACAACAGTTTTTGCACATCTTGACAGAACTACTTTACCCTTCCCTGATAAAATGAAAAAAAAATTCAGAAAGACCAATCTTTTTTACTTTATTAAGAAAATTGCTACATTACAGTCACTGTTCAAAACAGTATTTTGACATATGTTTCTTTCCATTTAGGTGCCAATACACAAGCCATGATTACTGTTTCAAAAATAAGAATAGCATTATCTGTGGTAGTTTGACATAACAGAACCCATTATTCCATTCTATAATCTATTCATCCCTCCCCTTTTTAACTCAGCCATGGTAAAGAACAGCACCTGCGATATCCAAAGTGTTATTGGTATAAATAAAGTTAACCATAAACCACACAAGAATATACACACACAAATTCCCCCCAGGGAAACTACTTGTTCTCTACATGTTCAAAAATGCAACAAGGTTAGCTTTTTTTGCTCCGACACAGAAGTTAACAGGCAAGAGTCTCAAACAGAACCTAATGTCAGCTTCTTCAAGAACACGTTCCCATTCTCCTGTCACCCGGGCTTCCAGAGAAAATGCTTGTCCTCAGACATCAGAACACTGCAGATTTCAGGTATTTAATCCAGTGCTGAAAGTTGAAGTGGTCAGTGCCTTTTATTTCATAAACAGAAAGAATGGTGAATGTCTTTATAACTCTAGTAGTAATAGCGTGATTATTTCCACAACAGCACATCAATACTGCATTCAGCAATTCTGTTCAACGCAGATGCCTCAAAACCTTCACAGCCAAACACAGTATAAGTTACCCATTATAAATACTAACATATTTCTATTTTATAAACAAACATAATAGCTTAATTCAGGAAGACTGAAAGGTTCTGTGGCATAATTCATTCTCTTTAAACGTCTCTGTTGACAAACCAGGAATAACAAGAACAAATCCAGTGCTTTAGAAGCCATGCGGTCCAGACTTTCACATGTACTCTATGTAGATGCCATGCCTTTTTGCAGCATCGCTAATTGACAAGGAGTAAGTCTTTCCGTTAGAATAGGAAATTATTTCTTCTTCACAAGTACTTGACAAACCCAAGTCTCTAGCTTCATCACCACTTCATAGATAAGCCTCTGGCTGCAGTTCAGAAGAAAGACTGAATGTTTTCATCTGTGATTCAGTGTAACAACAGAACTGTCACAAAGTATTTCCTAAGTGCCATTTCAGGGAAGAAAGTAGATAAACGGTGTAGTTCCACTGAGTAGATTATCCCACAGAGCCAGGTCTTAAGTGATGGTCTAGGTAAGCTTTTCATGTTGAATCTGGTAGTAACATGCCTGAATTAAAACAAAGTTCAGTTTAACGTACATACCAGTTCCCAGCAAGCTGATAAAGCATCATACACAAAAGGGTTGATTTTTCTTTTCTATCCAAGCAAACAGAGGACTAGGCTTTTCTACAAGCAGTGATGATACAGTGACACTCAACACATGAGAATCTTCTGATATGTAAACTAGCAAAAAGAACACCAGGAGATTTAAATTACAAGTTATGTCCAACTCTTAATGAAGCAAGATGGCACGATTTGGGGCTCTGGCTAATTCTACAGCTTTGCCAAGATAAAGCACGTTTTTTGCTCACAAGTATTTCTTTGCCCTTTGACAGAAGGGCCAAAAAAAGAAAAAATATTTACAGTACAAGGATACAGGGATTAAGCATTTCAAAATCTGAAAAGCAAAGGTTTTTATCATCTGGATAATAGCCAGACCTGCTGCTGGACAGCTATTCACTCCTTAATGCTGGTTCAAATATTTACTGGGTCACCCATGACCAGAAACTTAGTATGAATGTCTCAAACTTGCACTCATGGAAAATAAGACTTCTACTACAAAAAGATTCTTAGGTAAGTTTTAAACAACTCAAGCTTTTGCTTTTTACAGCACTGTAAAAATATCACATATAAAAAAACCTCTACATCCAACTATTTTCAGTCTGCACAGACAGAAAATACACTCATGTTCACCTTCCAGCTCAGCTTAAGAATTTTAACAGCTTCCCTCCAAAGCAACCCCATTAAAAAAGCTCCAAACAGTTGAATTGTGACAAGAGACACTTGTTTGAACAGTTTTGAGATACCAAAACAACCTATTTTGATTATGGAGGTCCTAGTGTACAACAGGATATTCATTCAAACAGGTTCTCTCCCTTTTTCCATACTTAAGAAAAAGTTGATACTAAATAGCATTCCTCCCCCTTAAAAAGAGATTCCTGAAGTATCTTCATGCAATGTCAGACTGAAACATTACCAGCATGGTTAATCTCCAAGGCAGCTCTTTATTCCAATTTTTATAAAGGGAATAAGGTTTGTTACGTTGCATGTGTGCATTCGGAACAGTCACCCCTCTTACATGTGAGTACAGTCCTTCTGCACATTGCACTACTTCAGCAGCAACTGTCAGGTTATCCTACACCAAGTTCCCTTGCTCCTCCTAGCTAAAACTTCAAAAAAAATGTTAAAGAAGTTGCAACCTAACGTTCACACCATTTTCCTAAGCTGATCATCATTGCTCAAAGCTGATTAATTTCCAAAGAACACTTCTAATAACCCTGAAAAATTTTCATACCTTCAAGGTAGTGAACATGATGCCTTGCTCCCCATGCTGCAGATAAGGATCCATCAGGTCTTCAATTAAGTGCACCTCAGATCCCAAATTCCTTATCCTGTCACATGCAGGAGAGAACAGATAAATGAAAAGTACCATTATAATGTTTTTACTCTTTGCACATGGTGCTGTGCAAAACCAGGCTTTTCTCTAACCTCATTCTGAGTCCACAACCATTTCACACTTAATGCTTCAAACATTTTTTTAGGCCAAAGCAAACAGCCGAAGTGGAAAATTTATTAAGTTACAAAAAGCTAGCAGAAGCAAGAGTGTTTCATACAGGTGGAGGTACTCATACAACCTATGTTGACCTTATGGCTGGTATTACTCGTAGTGCCTACCTGGCTCGTAGCACCACATAGAGAAAAACAGGAAATAAGTCATCCATGGACCACAGAAAGTCTTCCTGAAGGGTTTCAAGAACGTTCTGAGAAATTTCTTCAAAAGTCTGCTGGATGACCTTCAGCTTGTCAGCTGGGGTAAATGTGGTACTGTTTGGACAGCAAGAGTAAAGAGGATAACAAGAAGTTAATTTAGATGCAGGTCTGTAAGACAGCATTTGCTAACTAGCGTGCCCCCGTGACCCCGTGCCCAAGAATCACAGAATCACAGA
>VZTU01015978.1:6376-26583 GCA_013400835.1 Zapornia atra
CCTTGTGTAGCTCCAGGCCTGGAGGTTGGTGTCCCTGCCTGTGGCAGGGGGTTGGAGCTCTGTGACCCTTGGGGTCCCTTCCCACCCAGACCAGCCTGGGATTCTGTGATGATTCTATGATGATTCTATGATGATTCTATGATTCTTTGGGGTCTTGTTGTTTTTCTCCCACAAAGTTCTCAGGCTGGTTTTGCTACAGCATGTCCTGTTTCAGGGAGCTCAGGGGTTGTGCACTGCTGACTAGAACAATTGATTTTTATTTATTTGCTTATTTACTGCAGGAGGGAACTGGAGCAGGAAGTTTTTTAGGCTTGGGCTGTTCTGGCAGAGTTTTATTTAGAGAAACAGCCTGATTCTGTTGCTGTATACAATTGACAAAGGCTGGGATAATCCTGCTGCTGGTGTGGGCTCTGCAGTGAATCCCTGGGATCTCTTGCTCCAGTGCTCAGGTCACCTCAAGCCATTTGCTCTGCCTGCCCAAGGTGCCTCTGTCCCAGGGCTGGTTGCCATCTCCTGCCCTGGAGCTCAGCAGCACGTCCTGCAGGCTTGGCTCATCACCAGCTCCCTGCTGCCAGGAAAGATGCAAACTGCAGGTTTTGTGGCTCTTCCACTCCCATACCCTGTCCTGTTCCTTCCTCTCTTGCCCTGCTCTGATGAAGCTGCAGAAAAACCTTTGGTCCCAGGTGACACCCAAAGGTGCTGGAGACCCCTGGGTCCTTCGGTGGCTCAGTAGGAGCCAGGGCTTGGTAGCAACAGGATGTGTGAGCTCAGCAGAGACTCCTCAACTCCTCACTGAGCAGAGCCACAGAGGGCAACATCACTGTCCCCTGGCAGGATTGTAAAGGGCCTCCTGAATCCCTTCCCTCTCTATTTCCTAGAAATCCCTCCCTGCTTCTGCTGGAGGACAGCTCCTGCATGTCAAAGGGAAGCAGAGGGCCTGGCTGCCTTGCAGAGGATGTCTCCCCTGCCTCCTGATGGCAGCCTTCCCCTGCCACCTCTGTGCTCTCAGAAGCAGTGTCCAGAGGGAAACAGCCACACATCCTTCAGGCAGCTCTGCTGCTGGATCCTGCCTGCAAAGGCTGCTGAGGAGTCCCAGCCAGCATCCCTCTCTGGAGGCTGTCTCCTCTTTGGCACTCCTAACTCCACAAGGCAGAGCCAGCAGGAAGGTGGCACCTGGTCAGCCTGCTGAAAGCTGTTTGCTCTAGTACCTTCCCTGTAAGTGTGACTGCAGGGTAAGTGCTGCCAGGGTGGTGATGTCTCCTGCCATCTGATGTGCACCCTGTCTTGCTTGGGAAGAGCTGCTGTGGTGGGAAGCATGGCCAGGTGGGCCAGCCTTGTCTGTGCTGTGGGAAGCACAGGGGTTTTACAGCTGTTGGCCTGTCCTTACCATGTGCACCCAACAGGAGCCTCTGGCAGATCCCTGGTGCCAGCCTGGTGGGTTGCTGAGAGCTTGCATCATCATGCTCCCTGGGAAGCATCCCCCTCCCAAGAAAAAGCCCTTCCAGGGGTGGGTAACTCCACTGGGTCGCTGTGGAGCAGCTGGTTTTGAGAGGAGCTTCTCTCCCTCACAGGAGCCTGGAGAGGTGGCAGGTGATGTTTGTCTCAGCTGTGTGCTCTGGGCTGGGGACTGTGGTGTCACTGGGCAGCAGATGGGCCTGGGGAGGAGACAAGTGTCCTTCGTTCCACAGGCTTGTTGCCTGCTGGGAAGGGAGCCAGCCAGGCTCCGTGCAGGGCTTGGGCAGGCTGTGGTTGGGTTTCCCCTTCAGCCTTTGTGAGAGGCAGGGGTTGCTGTGGGGCAGAGGCTGCTGCTGCACCCCAGCGTGTGCTGCTACGGGGTGTACCCCCCAAGGACAGCCCAGGGGCCAGTGCTCAGCACTGCCCTTCCAGTCTTGTGACCTCTGTGGCCTTTGGACCCTTAAATGAAGCCTGGTGATGTGGGCAGGGACTCGAACGCTCCATCGTCCCAGGCAGGAGCCTGGTGGGAGTAGGCTGCAGCCCAGTGCACTCCCAGTCACCGAGGCTGGGGAACCAGTGGGTCATGCAGGATGGCCAAAGGGGCCTGTCCTGTGTCTTCTCCCATTTCTGTGTGCCTCCTGTGTGGCTGCCAGGCACCCTGGCACGGTGTAATAGATGTCCTGGGGAGAAGCAGGCAGGGAGGTCTCCTGCCAGAGCCTGCCATGCTGGTAGCCCTGACACTGCAAGGGCAGCTACAGACCTCTGAACGAAGAGCTGATGGCCTTTCTGGGAGGCTCTCTGGTTTTCCTGAGAGCTGTCAGTGGAGATAATCAAGTAGATGGAAATCCCAGCAGCAGGCAGGGAGTTGTCCTGGGAACAGGCAATGTTGGGAGCCCACTGTGGACAGGAGGGGACCGTGGGGGGGACAGTGAGGCCAGGAAATGATTGCAGTTCCCCAAGGCCAGTGTCAGAGCTTGGGAGACAGAGAGCATGTGGAGTGGCACACAGGAGGCTTCCCACCTCCCTTCTTGCTGCCTGGAGCTTGGATTTCCTGCCCTGCTGCCTTCCCTGAGCCCACAGCTCACCCCTGGAACTGCATCAAGCAGGTCTGGCAGAGTGGTGGGTCCCACTGTCCCCTCCTGGGGTACTTCTGCCTTCTAGGTTAGCCTGGTTTTTCCCTTCTGTGTATTGGTATAGGGAGGGACAAGGTGATTTCTCCTTCTTGGTTGCCTGGCCAAAAGCCCTTGCCTGCTGAGTAGGACCCTCCCCTACTGAGTAGGACCCTCACCTGCTGGGTAGGACCGTGGGTGATGTGTGTGGCTGGAAGCTTGGTGGCTGGAGGGTTCTGATCTGCAGTAAGCAGTGTGGCATCAGCATTGTTCCAGGCTGGGTCAGCCTGGAGAAGAGAAGGCTGTGGGGGGACCTCACTGCAGCCTGCCAGTCCCTGAAGGGAGCAGAGACACAGGAGGGAATCAGCTTGTTAAAGGGCAGAGACTGGCAGGACAAGGGGGATGGAGTGAAGCTGGAGGAGGGAAGGGTTAGAGGAGAGATTAGAGGGAAGTTCTTTGCAGAGAGAGTGGTGAGGGGCTGGAACAGGCTGCCCAGAGAGGAGGTGGGTGCCCCATCCCTGGGGGTGTTCAAGGCCAGGTTGGATGGGGCCCTGGGCAACCTTGTGTAGCTCCAGGCCTGGAGGTTGGTGGCCCTGCCTGTGGCAGGGGGTTGGAGCTCTGTGACCCTTGGGGTCCCTTCCAACCCAGACCAGGCTGGGATTCTATGATTTAGGAGTAGGGTTTTTTGAGTCAGTGCTCTCCTGCACAGCTTGCTGACAGCTTTTGCTTGCCTTTTGCTGATGCCTGTGGTTTGATGAGCCTCATCCCATAAGAGGAATGGATGTGACAGGATCATGGTGCCCTTCATGGCCCCATTTGCTTCCTCTCCTCCACAGGAGCTGGGCATGCTGCTCCTTTGCTCTCTCTGCTTGAGGAACAATCTCCCTTTCAGAGGGCTGTGGGCACGGTGCTGTCAGGAGCAGAGGACTGTTTGGTGGCTCACAGCTGTGGGGCTTCAGGCAGACAAATCAATGTTTCTCTTTCTTTTATCTGGGAAAGATTCCTTAAATAACTCCAGCAAATAAATACCTTGTGAAGTTCAAACTGGGGAGGCATGTGATAGGAACCAGAATGAATTCTCAAGCTCTCTCTTGCAACAAAATGGGTTTGTTGTGTCTTTGTTTCCTAGTGAGGGGGATGCTGCTCTGCCAAGGGTTCTGCAGCAGGTCTGCAGATGCAGTTGGGTTGCTGTTGCTGTAGTATTCCCAGAAGAGTTTCTTACCTAGCCAGCCAAACAAGGGTCACTCTCCTCCTCCCCAGGGTGTTTTTTGCTGCATCCTCTGTGCCCTCAAGACCCCGCTGCTGCAATGCAGTCTGCCCAGCCTCCTCGGGAAGCTGGTTGTGCAGGTGCTTCTGCTTGGGATGCTGGAGACCAGCCAGGACACAGCTTCCTCCATGGACTGCATCGACATCTCATAGCTCTCTGCTTGCCCTCTGTGGCATAAAACATCTTCTTTCCCTTCTGTGTCCCCACCAGTGTTGAGGTTGAACGTGGTCCTTAAGGAATGCCAGAGAGGCAATGAGTGGTGAGCCCGCAGCAGTGCAGCCCCGTGATTAAGGCTGCTCATTCCTTGGGACAGCCTGAATTTGCTGTTCCCAGGAAGGACTGAGGGTATGGGATGGACTCAGCAGCTCACCCTGCAGGGTTGGCCCTGGCCAGGGACTCGGGCAAGCAGGGAAGGCTGGAAGGGGATGAGCTCAGCTGGAGAGGGGCACAGCTGGCCTGAAGCTGGGGTTCAGGGTTGGGGCTGTAGAGTTGGCTGCGTTACCTGGGAGCAGGAATGTGCAGAGGGAGGGCTGCTGCATGTTTCCCTGAAGAACATCAGGAGGAGGAAGCCGAAAGTTGACCCTGAGCTGGGGACAAAGGGCACCGTGCAGGGCTGGGATTCCTTCCGCTCTTTGCACAGTGTGGCATCACCTTCCTGAAAGCACCAGGAGGGCTAGGGTGAGGGAGAGCTGCTCCCTGCAAGCCCAGAGGTTGCCGTGGCCTGTGGAGCTGGTGGTGCTGCTGTGCTTTGCTTTCTGAACGTTGAACCTGCCTAGGAAACACCATTACAAGGTGCTGCCCTGGGGAGAGGTGGCTCTGGTGTGCACTGGACCCGTTCTCCCATCAGGGTTTCGGGCATTCCCAGGCAGCGCTGGAGCTTGAAACCAAGGACTGGTGCTGACAGCAGGGCTCCGTGGCCTCTCTGCTTCCCAGGTAAGCGGGGCAGAAGCTGGATCTGGGACATGGTGCCCCTAAAAGCCTGCTGATGGGAAATGCCTTGCTTCTGCTGGAGGCTGGGGGGAGTCAGGAGCTGCTGCTGAGCTCAGAACCTGCTGGTGAGCTGTCCCGGCACCGGCTGGCCGTGACCCGCCTCGGTTCTGGCACAGAGCTCCTGCTGCAGCCTGGCTGGGCCAGGCTTCTGCCCCCGAGCCTGCAGCCAGGTAAAAGCACTGCTGTACATCATGGTGTGCTTGCTTTGCTCAGCAGTGTCTGGTGTGGGATGAGACACCGGACCCTGCTCACCGGTACGTCCCCGCCGTAAGAGCGGGGTCAGGGCTGTTGCAGGGCTGCTCCCTGTGCTCTCCCTGAAGCGGTTCGGAAGGAAGTCAAATGCCATGTGCTTGGAGAAATGGGTTGTTGGTGCAAGAGGATGGAGTTCCTGGAGAGCAGTGGCTGGAATGCTTATTGTTCTCTTCCTGGAAGCAAAGTCCTGACCGGCCATGCCACGCCAGGAAACACGTGGTGTCCCTGCGGAGTGGGGTGGCCCCGGTGTCACGCTGTCTTCTGCTTTCTTCCAGCCACTCCCACTCTGCTGGCTCCATGGCTGCCGTCCGAGAGTGGTCCTGCACCCGCTGCACCTTCCTGAACCCCGTGGGCCAGCGCCAGTGCTCCATATGTGAAGCCCCCCGCCAGAAGCCCGACCTCAACCACATCCTGCGGCTCAGCGTGGAGGAACAGAAGTGGGCTTGTGCCCGCTGCACCTTCAGGAACTTTCCGGGCAAGGAAGCCTGCGAGGTATGTGGCTTCACCCCAGAGCCAGGGCCCAGCAGCTCCCCCTTGCCTGTCATCAATGGCATCCTGCCCAAGCCTGCCGTGCTCGTGGAGCCCAAGGGCACGTCAAAGGAGGAGGCTGCCAAGGCAGAAAGTAGCAGCGAGGACTCGGAGGGGAAGAGCCCGGATGAAGCAGAGCTGGAGAGCGGCTGGGCTTGCCAGCGCTGCACACTGCACAACACGCCCGTGGCCAATTCCTGCTCGGCCTGTGGTGGCCCACGCAAGCTCTCCCTGCCCAAGATCCCCCCAGAGGCGCTGGTCGTCCCTGAAGTCATCACTCCTGCCGGATTTCACATGGCCCCCTCTACCCCGCAGCCTTTAGTCTCTGCAGAGATCTCTGATGGGGACGCCGTGGCCACCCAGGGCCCGGTGGCGATGGAACAAGAGACCCAGAAGATACCAGCCTTCAGTCCCTTCTCCCCAGGGCTCCAGAACAATCCTGTGCCCCGAAGCCGCCGGGAGGTGCCCCCCCAGCTGCAGATGCCAGGCCCTGAAGCCTCCCAGCCCACGGCTCAGAGCTCAGCGGGGCAGAAGGGCTCTCCACAGGGTCAGGCCAGGGCTGCCCCAGGTGCCCGCTACCAGGACCTGCTGTCCAACAAGCGGCTGAGTGTGTTGGAGGAAGAGATGGAGGTCAGTGCCTCCCACTGGAAGTGTAGCTCCTGTTCCCTACTTAACTCTGCTGGGGCCAGCAAGTGTGAGGCTTGCAGTACCCAAAAAGGCAGCGACACCATCAATCTGGTGGGCGACTCAGTGAGATTCACTCCCTGCAGCCCCTCCAGCCCTGACTTCTCCACCTGGTCCTGTTCCAAGTGCACCTTCAAGAACCCCACCCTGGCCCAAAAGTGCAAACTCTGCAGCTCCTCCAAGCTGCATGGCTTCCAGGAGCACGGGACACAGGGGGAGCCCTCCCCCCGCTGCCCCGACTGCGGGGCTTGTGACAAGGGCAGCTGCTCCTCCTGCAGCACCAGGGCCCCGTCCGCCCGCAAGGTCGCCCGTCTCTTCCCATCCCAGCTGCCCACCAGCCAGGAGAGGCCAGGCCAGTGGTCCTGTCCCGCTTGTACCTTGCTCAATGAGCTCAAGGCCAAGCACTGCGTGGCCTGCCATACCCCGCAGCAGTACGTGGCCCAGCGCAAGGGCCTCAAGCCCCTGAAGAGGCGGGAGAGCATGCACGTGGAGAAGAGGCGTCAGACCGATGAGGGAGAGGCCAAAGCCCTGTGGGAAAACATCGTCACCTTCTGCCGGGAGGTGAGTGCTTCCCCAGCTTGCCTTGCTCCTGCTTTCCCATGGGAAGTGGGTGCAGGAGGTCTGGGGGCAGCAGGCAGAGGCTGGGAGCACCGGCGGTGGTGCAGGCAGAGGAACCGCTGCCACTGCCAGGCGTTCAGGAACCGTGAGCTGGGCCTTGGCACTCTTTGGTTTGGGGTTTGGGAATGCACAGCTGCAGATGCAAATGGCTCACCCCTGTTTTGGGAAGGACAGCTGAGGTTTAGCTGTACCTAGGCTCCAGGTGAAGATCTCAGCAGCCCTTGCTAGTGTCCTGCCCTCCTGCTTGATCTGTTGGGTTTCAGTCTCAAACACCACTCTGGTGGTCCCATTTTTTAACCCCTGAGTGGTGTAAGAAAGATGCTCCTGTGAATGCTGCTCCTTCCCTGCCCCACTCCTGGGGTGAAGCCTCTGGCTTTTCTGGACCAGTTGAGGTCCCATTTTGATGTACAGATAAAGCTGACTCTTCCTGGGCAGGGAAGTGTGTCCATGCCTGTACCTCTGCAGCACAGACAGGGTTAGGGTTAGGGGTTGAGAATGATCCTGTTTTGGGGTTGTGGGGGATTTTTAAATTACTACATGTCCATCCTAAGAGACGTGGGTGCCTATAGCAGAGACACCCTGATCCTGCTTATCTCCCCCTCTTTTAAACCAGTGAATAGCCTCATTTGTGGGCAGGGAACATCTGTTACATCCCATGGAATCAGCCTGAAGGATGAATTATGGAAGATGGCCAAGTTAAATTAGCAGCTTGTCGCTGCCAGGAAGGGGAGCCTGCCTTGCCCCATCCAGCGCGGCGCTCTGCCCAAGCCTTGGCTCAGCCCGTTCAGCTCACTCAGCTGGCAGTAACAGGCTGTTAGATCAGTGTGGGCTGAAAATCCCCCCTAAATCTAAATCACAGCTATGTTCTGACACTGTCTATGTAAGTCAGGGGGTCTGGGGGAGGGACTGGCAGTGGCGGTGGGACGGTGCTGCTCCCATACCCGGGCTCGCTCTGCTCTCAGTGTGCCTGCAGCCTCCCACCAGTGCTCCTGTTCAGGCTGGTATGTAAGGCAGCCTCCAAGCCTCCCTCTGCCCATGGTGTCTCACGGCTGTTCAGCCTTTCCCTGGACAGTGTGTGGCTGTAGCTTTGCATCTCTGCCTGCAGAGCCCTTCTGTGTCTGTGTTTTCCTCCTCCTCCTCCCGTCTGGGCAGGGCAGGGCAGCAGCCCTCCTCGGCACTGCGCTTCCAGGGAGGTGGCAGCAGAGAAGGTCATGCCTCCAGTTCAGAACAGCATGGAGAGGATTTCTTGGCAGAGCAGGAGGAGTGAGGGAGAGCTGATGCCTGGATTTATCCCCTTGGAGGAGAAATAAGCAGGGTTCCTCATCTAGCCTCATCAGTGAGCAGGCTCATCGCTGCCTGCGCACAGGAGGAGCTGCCTGCTGCTCTGCCCGTGGCTCTGGTGCTGCCCTGCTCCTCTTTCCCTCCATCTCACCAGGACACTGGGAGCAACAGCTCCTCTAACAGTGAATGTTAAAGAAACCTCCAAAGGGAGTGATGCACACCACAGCTGCTCACCACCCTCAGACCACCAGCCAGTTCCCAAGCCAGGCTCTAAGCCCCCAGCCAGCTTCCCCAGGCTATATACTGAGCATGACATCACAGGGAATTTGGGCACTGGGGTCAGCTGTCCTGGCTGTGTCCCCCTCAGCTTCTTGTGCACCCCCAGCCTTCTTGCTGATGTGGTGGTGTAAGAAGCTGAAAAGGCCTTGGCTTGGTGTAACCACTGTCCAGCAACAAACAAAACATGGTACCAGCATTGTTCTCATCCTCACTCCCAAGAACAGTGCTGTACCTGCTACTGGGGAGAGAATTAACCTTGTCCCAGCCAAAACCAGGACAAGCATTTAGAAATCTGGGAGACATGATGGGAATCAGGTAATTAGCTTTTCAGGCAGGCATTCCTGGCACTGCTGGGGAGTTGCACTGCTACAGCTCTTGCGTTCTCTGCACCATCCATGCTGGCAGAGGGGTGAGGTCCATGAGCTTGCCTGGACCTGCATGTTGGTTTGGGCTGGAGCAGGCAGTTCTGACAGTGTCCCCCAGTGGTTATTTCTGGGGCTTTTGCAGAATTGGGGTAAGCTGGCTCTGGCAGGTCTCCTCAGTGGGGCTCTGTCCTGCCTGGCCAGTGCTCCCCAGCCTGTCACCGAGACAGGGCTTGCTGCCATTTGGAACTGAGTGGGGGAAATGTAGTGCTTAAGGAAGTCATGGAGGCTGAGTCCACACTGTTCAGGGCTCAGACTCCTGCTCAAGCTGGAGAGAGGACAGAGCTGCTTTCAGATACCTGCCATCATGCTTGGTGCAGGTGCCCATCCAGGCTCCCACAGTCCTTCTGAGTGCTGTCCTGGCCCAGGTGAAACCCTGGCCCTGATTCTGGGGAGGCTGAAAGCTTCTTCCACCTCTGCTGCTTGGAAAACCACTGCAGTGACTCCAGAGGGGCTGGAAATCCTGTGATGCCCTACAGGCTGTGTCTCCTGCCCTGCTGTGTCTGCACAGCCCCGCAGGGCTGCACCGCAGGAGGCGAGCGGGCCAGGCCGGGCTGCGGCAGGATGGGGCTGCTGGCCCCACAGAGCACCCATCAGCCTGGAGCTGAGGTTCCCCTCAGAAAGCCAGCAAGCCCTGGGCTTGGTGTCCTTTTTTTGGCCCACATGGATATTTGAGCAGCAGGGTATATTAGGTGAGAAACACCCTTCTGCAGACAAGCAGCGCTGATGGAGGCACCACGTAGAAAGTGTTCATGTAGGATTGCAAGAGAAAAGGAAGGACAGCTGCCAGCTTGGTGTGCATGAAGGCTGATTGAACTGGGGTGGCTTCTGCTGAAAGAACTGAATTTCATCAACAGTAACAAAGAGAACCCAGTTTATCCTGGGGTCTATCAGCAGAGGGGTGGCAGCAGGGACAGGGAGGGGATTGTCCCTCTCTGCTCTGCCCTGGGGAGGCCCCAGCTGGAGTCCTGTGTCCAGAGCTGGGGCCCAACACAAGAGAGATGTGGGGCTGTTGGAGAGGGGTCAGAGGAGCCACGGAGATGCTCAGAGGGCTGGAGCAGCTTCCCTATGGAGAGAGGCTGAGGGAGCTGGGCTGGGTCAGCCTGGAGAAGAGAAGGCTGTGGGGGGACCTCACTGCAGCCTGCCAGTCCCTGAAGGGAGCAGAGACACAGGAGGGAATCAGCTTGTTAAAGGGCAGAGACTGGCAGGGCAAGGGGGATGGAGTGAAGCTGGAGGAGGGAAGGGTTAGATTAGATATTAGGGGGAAGTTCTTTGCAGAGAGAGTGGTGAGGGGCTGGAACAGGCTGCCCAGAGAGGGGGTGGGTGCCCCATCCCTGGGGGTGTTCAGGGCCAGGTTGGATGGGGCCCTGGGCAACCTTGTGTAGCTGGACTGCCAAGCCAGGGGCCAGCTCAGCCCTTAGCACAGGGCTCAGGTCGAGGAGCGTTTGCTGGCCAGGTGGCTCCTCACAGCCTCACTGCTTGGCCACAGAAGCAGCCAAGGTCCCCCACAGTCCAGCTTTTAGCACCAGCACAGTGTGAGATGGCCCTTGCCAGGGCAGGTTCCTCTGAAACAGAAGGTGGCAGATTTGAGCCACAGTCCCAAGCTCAGGGCCCGGAGAGGTGAGCTGGCTCCGGGCAGGGCTGTACATGGGACCTGATGCACAAAATGCATCTGTGCTGCTGCCAGCGGGCACCTGGTCCCAGACCTGCCCCCCAGCACAGCACCGAGGGGGCTGCCAGACCAGGCAGGAGGGGTGGGGGCTCTGCAGTGGGAGGCTTGCCAGGCCAGCCCCGTCCTGTCCCAGGAGGCCCCCGGGGCGCTGCGTGCTGTGCAGCTGCACACTGATGCTCTCCTTGCCTTTCGCTCTCGCAGAACAAAGTCAATTTTGTAGATGACAGTTTCCATCCTGGGCCCAAGTCCGTGGGGTTCCCGGAGGGCGACAGCGTGCAGCAGCGGGTGAAGCAGTGGCTGCGACCCCACGAAATCAACTGTAGCATCTTCAAGGACCGATCGGTGAAGTGGTCGGTGTTCCGGACACCCAGACCCTCGGATATCCTGCAGGGACTGCTGGGAAACTGCTGGTAAGGGGGAGTGAGCCGGGCTGGCAGCCCCTTGCCCCTTCCCCCGTTCCCTCCCTTCATCCACCTCCGGATCAGGAGGGCTCCATTAGAAGAGGGGTGGCCAGCAGGGACAGGGAGGGGATTGTCCGTCTCTACTCTGCCCTCGTGAGGCCCCATCTGGAGTCCTGTGTCCAGAGCTGGGGCCCCCAATACAAGAAAGATGTGGAACTGTTGGAGAGGGGTCAGAGGAGCCACGGAGATGCTCAGAGGGCTGGAGCAGCTCCCCTATGGAGAGAGGCTGAGGGAGCTGGGCTGGGTCAGCCTGGAGAAGAGAAGGCTGTGGGGGGACCTCACTGCAGCCTGCCAGTCCCTGAAGGGAACTTACAAGCAGGAGGGGATTAAACTTTTTAAAAGGGTAGATAATGGCAGGACAAGGGGGATGGAGTGAAGCTGGAGGAGGGAAGGTTTAGATTAGATATTAGGGGGAAGTTTTTTACAGAAAGAGTGGTGAGGGGCTGGAACAGGCTGCCCAGAGAAGTAGTGGATGCCCCGTCCCTGGAAGTGTTCAAGGCCAGGTTGGATGGGGCCCTGGGCAACCTTGTGTAGCTCCAGGCCTGGAGGTTGGTGTCCCTGCCTGTGGCAGGGGGGTTGGAGCTCTATGATCCATGGGGTCCCTTCCAACCCAGACCATTCTATGATTCTATGATTATTTGATCAGACCCCTCAGCCTTCCTCAAACCCCTTTACGCCCCCAGGCGTGTAGCCCATCCTCAGCCTCACCCCTTACCCCGCGGCCGCAGTTGGCTGCGCCGCAGGGCTGGGCAGCTGCCCGCTGCCTGCCCGTGCCTCGCTGAGAGCAGCCCGCCTCCCGTCCCGCCGGCAGGTTCCTGAGTGCCCTGGCCGTGCTGGCCGAGCGGCCGGAGCTGGTGGAGAGGGTGATGATCACCAGGACGCTCTGCCCCGAGGGTGCCTACCAGGTGCGGCTGTGCAAGGATGGCACGTGGACCACGGTGCTGGTGGATGACATGCTGCCCTGCGATGAGTGCGGCTACCTCCTCTTCTCGCAGGTCAGTGGCCCTGGGGAAGGGAGAGGGGTGCTGGGAGGGGCGTGGGCAGTGGGAGGCTAAGCCTGGCTCTCCCAGGAGGGGACTGACAGAGGCAGTGGGAGGAGGTGCCTCCTCTGGCCCCTGCTCTGTGCTGTGTGGGGCATGTGCAGCTCAGGACCCTGCTTTGTGCTGCGCCCTTGAGACAGCTGAACCCACTGAGGCCGTAACATAACTCTAATTAGGCCCCTTCTGGCACTTTCCGGGCTGTGATGGAGAAGTTTTGCTGGCAGTTGCTTTTCCCTCCCTCCTCCCTGCACCTGAGCCATCCTGTTCTGCTCAGCAAAAGGAGGAGATTTTAACCTGTGTGTTGTGCGCTGCGAGGGGCTGAGGGAAAGCTGCTTCTTTCCTCTGCGGGGAGGTCTGGCAGCTTGGCTTTGCCAGGGAGGGACTGTGGAGAGGGGAGGGGATCGCAGACAAATCGGCCTGTTTCGAGCCAGTGCCCACGTGCTCTGATCACACCCGGGCTGGCATCTGTCAGGAGTAACCAAGGTCCCTGAGCCGCTTCGGGATGTCACCGTCACCACCCTGCCTGCCAGGCCCAGGGGCCCTCGCTGGGATCGTGTCCATGAAGGAGACTGAGAACGTCTTTATCGAGGCTCAGGCAGCAGGATCTGCCACACAAAGCAGCAGAGCACTGCTGCCAGGGGCCTGGCACCTGGGGTGGCTGCCTTGGGTCCTGTTCTGCTAACCCCAGTCCTTGGTTTGGAGTGCAGACACAGCCCCGAACCGCATCGTGCGTGGGGGTCAGGCCAGGGCTCTGGCTGGGGCACGGCGCCCAGAGATGAGTTTTTGGGGAACTTTGCTGGTGGTACAGCTCCCCTGAGTGGGCCTGGTAGCCTGTGCCCTCTGCAGCATGGGGGAGGCCCAGTCCCAGGATGACTGCTAATTGCAACGGCGCTAACGGGCCCCGAGAGGCGGCCGCCGTGGCACAGCTGGGCAGCGCCGGCTCCTGCGCCCCGCGTACCCCTGACTCTGGGCTGTGGCACTGCCGAGCCCGGGCTGCCTGCCTGCTCTGCCAGCACAGCTGGCATTCCCCAAGGGACACCGAGTGGGACAACAGCACTGCCAGCGCTGCAGGATGCCAGTCCTGTTAAGAAGAAACTTGGGAGAGGGGAAGAAGGAGGAGTCTGCATCTACATTCTGCCTCATAGGAGACAGGATCCAGGCAGACACATCATTATTTTCAGGATAAGATTTGCCTGTCCTGTCTGGTTGGTTTGTTCTGTCTGTCTTTCCTCTGTGAATGTTTCAGGTCTGCTCTTATTATTTTTTCTTCTTTGGGAGGTTGAAGGTTTCCAAACGGGCTGGGCTCTCCTTGCCTTTGTTTCCAGGGACATCTGAATCATGGCAGGATTTTTCTGCTGAGCAGATTTTTCTGTGTGAGCTGAATGTTGGGGCTAAAAAAAGGAAAAATGGAGAGCCCTAAAATGGGAAATCAGGCTCTGATCAGAGCTCCCTGGCTGCAGCCCAGGCAGAAATAAAGGACATGGATTTTTGTTAAGTGAGGGACTCAAAAAAACCCCAGTGGAAAGCACTTGCAAGCTTGCTTTATCCATGGGAAAGAAACCTTCGCTGCCCTCCTTTCCTCTCCCAGCTCTTGGCTGCCACCTGGGAGTCACACACGGGCACGCTGTGCCAGTGCTTTTTCCCCTCTGCCCTCCAAGCACCAGGTACTGACCCCGATTTACCAGGGACCTGCAGGCAGGGGCTGAAACGGAGGCGTCTCCCCCCAGCCTGGACGTTCCCAGGAGCAAAGCAGGGCTGGTGGCTGCAGCCTGCGGCACGCCAAGGACCTGCCATGGGGGCTTGGACGTGGCAGTGAAGGCTTTGCAAACCCCTGGGTGCATCAGCACAGTGCCTGCAGTCAGCCTGTCCGTGCCAGGAGCCATAGCCTGGCACCAGGGAGAGTCTCCCTCCTTGCCACTGGCCATGTGCTGGAGCAGAGGGCTTTGTCCAGCTGCCTGGGAGGTTTTGGGGCTTGTCCTTGAAACGACGTCTCTGTTTTGTGGGAGAAATCTCATCAGTCCCAGGGCTGTGTGGGCTTCAGGCAGCCTCCTCTGCCAAAGGTGTGTTGGGCTTGGTTTGCAGCAGTGTTCCAGTGAAAGGCAGCTGTTCCAGATGTGCTCAATACCCATGCCATTATTAAGCATTTTTAAATCCAGGTTGGAGCCAAAAGGAAAGGGACCATCAGCTTACAAGGTGGACACCCACCCCTGGCTGCCTGGGCACCCTGGGGTGCAGCTCTGTCAGCTTCTAGGGTCTTCCTTCTGGGATGTTTTCCCAAGGGGAATCCAGCTGTGCCAACAAACCGCTGAGCAGGCAGGGAATGGGGTCACCCTTATCCCCCTGCAGTGAAGGGCTGGTGGCTCGGCCCTCCTGCCTCTTGGTCTCCCCTTGCAGTGGGAGGGCTGGCAGGGGAGGGGGAGGAGGCTTGGCCCCATCCCTGTGCCTGGGCCGGCCTGTGACACGGTTCCTCCCTCTTTCCACAGGCCCAGAGGAAGCAGCTGTGGGTCGCCCTCATTGAGAAGGCGCTGGCCAAGCTTCACGGCTCGTACTTTGCGCTGCAGGCAGGGCGTGCCATCGAAGGCCTGGCCACACTCACGGGCGCCCCCTGCGAGAGCCTGATGCTGCAGGTCAGCTCCACGAACCCTCGCGAGGAGCCCATTGACACTGACCTCATCTGGGCCAAAATGCTGAGTTCTAAGGAGGCTGGGTAAGACGAGGCAGGAGGGGGCCGTGGCAGGAGCCGGGGGTGGGTGAGGGGGGCCACTCTTCGTTTGTAGGGACTCGGAGGAGAGGGGTTAATGCATTACCTACAGCAGAGTCCACCACCCTTGGCACTCACCTGGAGCACTGGTGGAGCTCCCCCTCCGAGCTCTAAAAAACGAGTTCTCCTTTGTTTAAGGTTTCCATTGCATTCAAACCCCAGTGCCCTTCCCCAGGCATGTTCCCTGCTGTCCCATGGGAGTTCCAAGGCACCGAGCCCGCTCGCTTTGCCTCGAGGCTTTTTGCACTCTTGGCTGGCTGACCCTGCACGTGCCTCCCACCTCTACGGGGTGTCTTTGCTGGCCATCCCTGTGGTGTGACCATGGGGGGCAAAGCAGAAGCTCAGCCCTCGTGCTCACAACTCAGGCAGGAGGGCAGTTCGGTCGCTCCTGCCAGCCTGAGGATGGGGCCACGTGGGAGGCTGATATGTCCCAGCATGTGGTGTCCCCCCCGAGCCTGGCTGGTGGAGACCTCCTGTCCTGAACAGCCTGTCCTCGCCTCTGCAGAACAGGCAGCTGCCTGCAAAGTGGCTTTCCATGTGGCTGAGCCCTGTCAGCCAACGGAGATGAGCAGGACCCTGGGGCCTGGCAGGAAACGGGTGAGGTTTGGGCAAAGCTCTGCTGTGTGTGGACAGAGCTGCAGACGGGGAACCCGCTGCGAGCCTGGGCTCCAGTCTGCATGGGAAGGGGTGGGAGGAGCTGGCTGCCCAGGCAAAGCTCTGGCTGACAGGGCTGGGGCACTGCTCCAGGGAGGGTCACAGCATGGTTGCAGAGAGGGAATATCCAGGAGCCTCCTGGTGAGAGGGGGAAAGTCTGTCCCGTGCCTCGAGTAGCAGGGACAAGCTTCCCCCCCCTCCACTGCCAGGCCTGGCAGGACACCAAGTGTTGTGCTGTCCCCCACACAGGTTCCTCATGGGCGCGTCCTGTGGCGGAGGCAACATGAAGGTGGATGATGTGGCCTACGAGAGCATGGGTCTGCGTCCACGGCACGCCTACTCCATCCTGGACGTGAGGGATGTCCAAGGCTTCAGGTGAGCTCAGCGTGGAGGCTGCCATCCTACAGCAGACGTTCCTGCCAACAGCCTGAGCTTAAACACTGGTGACAGAGAACTTAGTGTGTGCTGGATTCTTCCATGTCCCATCATCGTGGCTGGCAAGGGCTGCTTCTCCACCCCACGGGGTCTGGCTCCACATCCAGGGCTGCTCTGCTCCAGGGTGCCCTGTGGTGCTGAACAGTTCACCTGGTCTCACAAGATGCAGAGGATTGAGTTGAGCTTGTTTGTTTGAAGGCCAGTTTTAAGCCACGTTGTTGCACTCAGCAGCCTCTTCCCTGCTGAGCCCCTTCCCACAGTGCCTGGCTGGAGGCCCCTGGGGGGCACGGATGAGCAGAAGGAGCTGCAGGAGGTCCAGAGCTGCAGGACATGTGCATCTGGGGCCGTGGTTTGGGTGGCAAATTAGGTCTAGGATGCTTTGAGGGCTTTGAAAGGCAGGGGCAGAAGTGATGTGGTGCCCTGGGGGTGGGGGGGCTGGCTGGGTCTGCAGAGCTGGGAGAGCATCTCAGAGGTGACTTTCCATGTGCTGCCCTTCTTCTGGGGCCTCTGACTCTGGTTTTCCCCCCTTCCCCAGGTTACTCCGGCTCCGAAACCCCTGGGGCCGCTTCTCCTGGAACGGCAGCTGGTCGGACGAGTGGCCGCACTGGCCGGCGCCCCTGCGCCACGACCTGATGCCCCACGGCAGCAGCGAGGGCGTCTTCTGGATGGAGTACAGCGATTTCATCAAGTACAGTAGTGCCTGGGGGGGGGGCGTGGGGCAGGGCGCTAGGCAGGGGGACAGAACATGACTCACAGGGGTCAAGATGTGGCAGGCAGGGCCCAGCATCCCCATGGGGCTGTGGGTGATGCGCAGGTGCCTGCCGCTCCTGGCTGCGTGCGCTGCACGGAGGCAGAGCAGGGCAGCCCCAGAGGACCCCAGCAGGGCTAAGCCCAGCTTCCCCACAGGTATTTTGACTCCGTGGATATCTGCAAGCTCCACTCAGACTGGCACGAGGTGCGTGTGCAGGGCATGTTCCCCAACAAGGCCAACGGGCCGGTGACAGTGACGTCGCTGACGGTGTTGGAGCGTGCCGCCCTGGAGTTTGCCCTCTTCCAGGAGGGCAGCAGGTAAGGTGGGCAGCACGTGAGCAGTGCCCTGGCCCTGGGAGAATCCCAAACTCATCGCCCTGCCGCCCCGTGCTGTCCCTGTGGGGTGGCAGAGCTTGGGGCACGGGCCCCCACACGCGGTGTTTCTCCGATTCTCAGAGTGGTAGCCAAAACCCCAGCCCTGCAGCCATGCTGGGGCTTCCCCCTGGATCCCCCACGGCGGGCTCTGCAGGGCAGCTCCTCGGGTTCCCTGTGACCCCCATCCCCCTCCCGCACAGGCGGTCGGACACGGTGGACAGCCACCTGCTGGATTTGTGCATCATGGTGTTCCGAGCCACCTTCGGCAGCGGGAACAGGCTGAGCCTGGGCCGGCTGGTGGCGCACAGCAAGCGCGCCGTCAAGAAGTTCGTCAACTGCGACGTCATGCTGGAGCCGGGCGAGTACGCCGTGGTGTGCTGTGCCTTCAACCACTGGAGCAACGCCCTGGCAGGCCCCACCACTGCCCAGGGTAAGGGGGTGGGCTGCCCTCCCCATGCCGGGGGTGGGGGGGGTGAGGCCGAGGTGACAAAACCCTTGGTCTTCGCTGTGGGGACCTGCTTGGGGGTGGAGGTTGCCTGCAGAGAATCACAGCATCACCAAGTTGGAAAAGACCTTTAAGATCATCCAGCCCAACCATTCCCATCCTGAGCTAAACCAGATCCCTGAGCACCTCATCTCCCCTCTGTTAAACACACCCAGGGAAGGGGACTCAGCCCCTCCCTGGGCAGCCTGGGCCAGGCCCTGACAACTCTGCCAGGGAAGAACTTTGCCCTCCCAGCTGCTCTGACCCTGCCCTGGGGCAGCTTGAGCCCATTGCCCCTTGTCCCATCTCCTGTCCCCTGGCTGAAGAGACCATCCCCCACCTCTCTGCACCCTCCTGGCAGGGCAGGGGAGGTGGGGAGAAGGTCTCCCCTCAGCCTCCTCTTCTCCAGGCTCAACACCCCCAGCGCCCTCAGCTGCTCCTCAGAGGATTTGCCCTCCAGCCCCTTCCCCAGCCTGGTTGCCCTTCTCTGGACTGGCTCCAGGACCTCCCTGTCCTTCTGATGGTGAGGAGCCCAGAACTGGACCCAGCACTCCAGGTGCAGCCTCCCCAGTGCCCAGTCCAGGGGCACAATCCCCTCCCCAGACCTACTGGCCACACTATTCCTGATACAAATCTTTTGCACGTGCAGCAGCCAAGCACCACTCTGGTCCTGGGGGCTTGGTGATGGTCTCACTGTTCCCCCCCACCCCTTCCTCTGCTTGTCTCCACAGCATCCAGTCCCACCAGCAGCCGACCGGGCGCCGATTATTCCAGCTATATCCTGGCCATCTACAGCTCCCGCCTGGTGATGGTGGAGCAGGTGGAGGCTCAGCCCACCACCTTGGCTGACGCCATCATCCTGCTGACAGAGAACAAGGGCGAGCGCCACGAGGTGAGCACAGGGCAGGGGCAGCGACAAGAGGGGGCTGATGCTGCCAGGGGGAGCCTGAGCTCTGGCTCAGCCATGCCCTTAGTCTGGCAGGAGTTGGGTAAGGCCATGCTGGCCCTGGCTGCCACCGGGCCCCTTCTACCCCAGAGATGCCCACCTGCTTTGCTCCCCAGGGCAGTGCAGGTACCCCAGCAGATGGGCAGCCCCCCGTTCTGGGGGTTGAAGGTGTTGAGGCAGGGGTTGCATGGAGGCTTCACACCCCTCACCATGCCGTTTGCCCCAGGGCCGTGAGGGGATGACCTGCTACTACTTGACGCACGGCTGGGCAGGGCTCATCGTGGTGGTGGAGAACCGGCACCCCAAGTCCTACCTGCACGTCCAGTGCGACTGCACCGACAGCTTCAACGTCGTCTCCACGCGCGGCAGCCTCAAAACGCAGGACAGCGTCCCCCCCCTGCACAGGTCCGGGGTAGGCAGGGCTGGGGGCTGCCCAGCGAGGGCAGGCGGGTGCTGCTGGGAGGCTTGGGGCTGGCAGGGAGGCGTGGGCAGAGGGGGGGCGCACTGGGGATTGGGGAGGGACGAGCCGGGGTGGTGCTGCCAGGGCTCAGGCAGCTGTCTGGCCCTGAGCCTGTGGCTCTCTTCACAGGCAGGTGTTGGTGATCCTCTCCCAGCTGGAGGGTAACGCCGGCTTCTCCATCACCCACCGCCTGGCTCACCGGAAAGCCACCCAGGCCTTCCTCAACGACTGGATGTCGACGAAGGGCACCCACAACCCGCTGCTCACGCCCGAGGTCGCTGGGCTCCACTGCCCCCGGCCCCTTTGACGAAGCGCCTCCCCCTCCCCGCTCAGCTCCCCTCTTCCTTTCACCGAGCCTCTGGCCTGGGGTCGCCCCCCCTCAAGCTGTGGGCACTGAGCCGTGGGGCAGAGCCGGAGCATCCCACCCAGCACTTTGCCCTGTGCCGCGGGGCCGGGGCGGGCTCTCAGGGCCAGGACCAGCTCCGCCTGCCACCCCCTGCCCTGGCACCACCGGCCCCCCCGGCGCACTTTGAGGAGCAGCTGGGGGCACGGGGCCATCTCAGGATCCCACCTGCCCCATACCCGTGCCCTGGGCATGTGGCGGTGGGTTGGGGGGGTGGGCTGGAGGTTGCTGTCAAGGCCCTTCCCAAGCACCATGCTCAGGACTCTGCCCCCTCCCGTGGTGCCAGGGCCCTGGCGCTGCAAAAAAAGAAAGAATATACCTCTGACGTCTGTCCGTCTGTGTGACCCTCCGTCTGTCTGTCCCCAGGCCCTCCCCACTGTCTTGTTCCCCACATCGTCCGCTACCAGGACCAACGTGGCGGTGAGGTACCACAGCTGGGCGGGGGGTGCCGGGGTCACCCCGCTGTGCTGTTGGTGGTGGGGATACGCTGCGGTGCCCGGACACCCCCACCCCTCTGGCCCATCTGGCATGGGGGGGGCTGCCCCTGTGCCGTGCTGGGGAGGGGAAGGCGCTTGGTCCTTCGAGCCGCTGTTGCCAGGGCTTCACCGCGCCTGGGGGTGCAGTGCAGGGGTGCCCTCCTCTGCTGCTGCTCCGGCGTGGGGAGCGGGGCCGTGGGGCGACGCTCGGGGGCCACGGCAGCGGGGGCCACCCCTCAACTCGTCACACGAGTGTTACTATGCAAAGGCAGCCGTGGAAAGCAGTGCCTGGAGAGAAGCCATGCGTCCGGAGCGGGGCTCAGCCCCCCGGGCACTGCTCTGCGGGGTGTCCCCCCTCCACACCCGCAGACGTGAGGGGTGAAGGGCAGCAGGTACACACCTGGG